>JADLZL010006017.1:600000-881825 GCA_015844335.1 Chrysopogon serrulatus | reverse complement strand
CCATGAGGTCCTCCCTTGAGTGCCCCCTCATCATCTGAGTCACTATCACTCTTCATCTCACTTTCTGAATGTACCTTAGTGGACGAATATGAAGCATGATGGATGATCAAAGACCGAAGGCTTGTTGGAGATGGCAATGCTTGCAAGCCCCTTCTTCGCTTCTTGTCATCACTATCATCTCCATTACTTGAGGAAGCATCACTATCCCAAGTGGGCCACATAAGAATTCTCTTCTTAAAAAGTGACTTTCTTTATCTCTTTTCCTTCTTGTCCTTCTTGTTCTTCTTTCTTCTTATCATCATCATCATTGTCACTATTGTATGGATACCAAGAATATGATCCGGACTCTTGCATTTGTAGCATCTTCTCACATAGTCCTTGTTCTTGTAGTTGTCCTTCTCTTTCTTGCATGATAGCCTTCTTCTTCGCTGGACTTGCCAAACTTGCGCACAAGAAGAGCTAGTTCTTCTTCATCATCTTCATCGGAGGCTTGATCTTCATCATCACTTGAGCTATTCTTCTTCTTTTTGCCCTTGATCTTGGATGATGATGTGGCCTTGAATGCCACACTCTTCTCCTTCTCCTTCTCCTTCTTCTTCTTCTCTTCCTTGGCATCCTCTTCCTTGTCTTCATCATTGTATTGGTCCCCGGTCATTACTCACCAAGGATCTCATTTTGGTCTTCTTTTGTCATTCCTTCTCTAAAGATGATGGTTCTCAACGTCTTGAATCTCTTAGGTAAGCAACTCAAAGAATCGGTGAGAGAAATCTTTCATTGCTCACTTTTTCACCCAAGTCCTTGAGATCATTGATGATGACTTGCAATCTATAGAACATCTCCTAATTGATTCATCATCCTTCATTTTGAAGTTGGTGAGCTTGTCCTTGAGCATGTATAACTTGGCACTCTTTACCGTTGAAGTGCCCTCATATGTTCTTCTAATCTCTTCCATACCTCAAATGCATAATCAAGATCATGATTTGCTCAAACACCTAGAATCAATGCCTGCCATTATATATGGTGTTGAGAGCCATTGTATTGCATTGCTTCAATTCAACTTCTATGGGTTGGATCAAGGGATCAAGAATTACGAACTCCTTCTGCCACACATCCACACCTTGTCATTGATTGAACCAAGATACATCTTCATCTTTCTCTTCCAATATGTGAAAGATGTGCCATCAAAGAACGGTGGGTTTACCCCCAACATGATTGAACACAAGTTGAGCCATATTTTGTCACCTAAGGATGTTAAGCCTTGAATTAAACGGTGACCACGGCCCGGAGATACCATTGAAAGGTCCTAAATGGCTAGAGGGGGTGAATAGCTAATTAAAAATCTACAAATACACTAGAGCAAATGGTTGGTACAACAAATGGCGTGAAAGCGGTTTGTTCTAGCTCTACTTGTTAAGAGCAAGCCACCTATTTGCAATTCTAGTGTGGTTATGATCTCTACTTATCACACAAAAGCTAAGTTGCTAGTTTACTCCCTAGGTGATCAAGCTAGAGAGATAAACTACGCTAATGCTACCACTAGAGCAAGTATGAAACAATGAAATACAAGTGATAGAGTGATTGTTACCGATGTCGGGCAGGAGATGAATATGTCAATCACAATATGAATACCAAGAGAACCAAGGGAGACAATATGACACAATGATTTTTCTCCCGAGGTTCACGTGCTTGCCCTAAGACGCTTAGTCCCCGTTGTGTCGAGCCACCACTTTCGGTGTTGCGCGTGCTAATAGGCCTCAATGCCTAACCTCCACGGTGCCGCCAAGAAACTACCCACAAGTGAGGTAACTCAATGACACGAGCAATTTACTAGAGTCACCTTTCGCGAATCTTCCGCGGGGAATAGGTGCAAGAACCCCTCACAAATCACCGGGAGCCGGCCACGAACAATCACCAACTCGTGCCGGACCTCCCACCGCAGCTCCAAGCCGTCTAGGTGGCGGCAACCACCAAGAGAAATAAGCAATCCTGTCGCTCAACGATCTCTAGTGCCACTAGATGCTCAAACTCTAAGCAAATGCACTAAGATCACTCCCAATCTCACAATGGATGCACAATCATGCAAGAGAATGAGTGGGAGAAGTTTGCTTTTAGCTCACAAGGATGTATCACCAAAGAAAATGTCCAAGAGAGTGAGCTAGAGCCGGCCAACAAGCTAATATAGTGGGGCAAGCCCTCAACCAACCGCTAACATTGGCGCTGTTGCCCCGACTGGACGCCGAAATGAGGACGGACGCTGGTCCGGCCCAGCTCCGGCCGCACACATAACCCGCCCACTTGTACTAGCCGCTTGAATTTCAACGTCAGCGCCAACGGCCAAGACTCACTGCTGTCGACACTACCGGACGCTGTCTCCTGCAACCACCGGACGCGCCAACAAGGGCGTCCTGGCCGTTACCCGTAGAGCATCCGTAGAGTTTAAACTCGACCGGACGGGTTCGTCCACAGGGACTGACGCGCCCAAATAATCGCTTCTCGCTTTGCCCCTTTTTTTCCGAGGTCGACGCAACCAGACGTTGGCCGCTGACCGGACGCTGCCACCGAGTCCCGTTCGCTCGAGACAGCCTAACGTCCGGTTGCTACCTGTGAGCTCCCCCCGAGAGCTCCTGTATTCACGGACGCTGGCCCGGCACCACGCCTACGGACGCTGCAAGACTTTCAGGACGGGACGACCCTGGCCAAGCCGAGACTGGCCCCACAATAACCAATCGGGCCGAAATTGAGTCCCGGCCGCAGCCTTCCAGCAGAGGGGCTTAGACCCAAACCCCACTATCCCTTGCACTCATTTACCAACACCAAAATGTGTCTTCATTTGTGCACGTGTGTTAGCATATTCAAAGCATTTTCCAAGGGAATAGTTAGCTCACACTAGGTCCTAATGCACATGCATGGAATAAGAACACCTAGTGGCACTTGATAACCGCTTTTGCATTAAGATCACCCCTCTTAATAGTACGGCTATCTATCCTAAATACACTCACACCCTCTATGGTGTCTTGAGTGCCAAAACAAAATGGCCCTATCAAGTATACCTTTGCCTTGAGCCCATTTTGTTTTTCTCTTTCTTCATTTCCAAGTTGGAGCACTTGATCATCATCATTTGGAGCTCATCACCACTACCACTATGGTCTTCTCCATGTCTCCAACACTTGGAATGGACTATCCTTTCTTATGCTACATACACTTAGCCACAAAGGATTAGTCCAAAGGTTTCATCAATTAACCAAAACCAAACTAGGGCTTTCAGCTGTGTACGGGTATTCGATGTTAACGATATTGAAGGTGATGTCTTCTGTGCGGACACGATCGTTGTTGTGGAATGACACTTGTGATACCAAATGATGCATCCGCCTAGGTGGGGTTGGATGAAAAGCCCGACACACCGATCCCGGATTCCCCTCAATCCTGCAATCTTAGCACCGACAAAATTTAAATTACGACACACCGATCCGACTACAACACCACTAGGGCCTCTTGTTGCGCCTCGGCAATCTTAGCACCGCACTTCGGCGCACTGTTGACGGCCACTATTGTATTAATTCAACCGTCAACTAGCCAGGAAAAGGATGTAAATGTGATCACCAAAGTAGACATAGGGTTTACACCGACCAAATTCCACGAAGTTTTGGTGTTTCACTATTTATGCAAAGCGTAAACCGTAAAGGCACAAACATACAAGCTTATCGAACAAGAAAACGGAAAAACGGACTCCACGGCTACACAGAAAGTTCCGGAAGAGACGAGAAGGCACCACGCCGAGCCGGGGGCCCTGAGGCCACAGTGGGACCGGGGCGGCCCCACCCCACCGGCCGGCGGCCCTGGCCCCGGCCGGGTCCCTGTTCGCCCGGTTCACCTAAACGCCTTTGAGGATTAATCCTAGCCGCCCCGTCAATGCCGGTTTGATCCGATGGCTCACGATCAACGCCCGGGGCTATAAAAGGAGAGGCACCCCCAGGAGCCCCCATTCATTCATTCTCATTCGAAGTCCGATCATCAAATTTTAAACCCTAATCGAGCTCCTTAGCTAGGGCCTAGATAGCCAGATTAGAACTAGAGGGAGGCAAGCGCAGCTTGGATTCCGAGCCATCAAGAGCTTGGATTTGGTATAGTTCTTACCTCCTCTCGCCTTTTGTTCTCTTTTTATTGTATAGTTATATGATTGCTACAATTGAATTGATGAATTCTTATTTACTTATATTCATAGTTATTATGTTCTTTGTCTATTATGGTTACATGCTTAGTATAGCTAGATTAACATTATGTTTATCCATAGGTTCGTATAGCACTCATCTAATTGATCGTTGGGTGAGTGATAAACATTGTGTAAGCGTGGTGCTTATACGTTGTTTATCTCGCGAATGCACCCTATAGGCCGGGTTTGGTAGATCGCGGGTGTGACATTCCTCAAGAGTCCTATGTAATCCGAACCCCGTTTATAGGCACAAAGAGGGCTTGTATATGACAGAAGGGCGAGCTATGTTCTCAAACCTCCTTAGTATGTCCACTATGAATAAATGTAATGCTAACCTTAGCCATGATTACTAGGTGTATTGCACTATCCATAATATACTTTAACATATAGTTAGAATAACCCAGAATATCTCTTGATGTTCTACTAGCAACCCTAATGATATAGCTAGGAGTCTCTATCTCTGCTTATGCTGATGATTATACACTTATTATTATCATTTATCTTGTGACTTACCCCCGCATTGAGTAGCGAGGACATGGTTATGCCTATTCGTTACACTTTAGGTCAACACTACCTTTACACAGCCATGTAGACCTTCCTTTGGGAAAATATAAATGATAACCCGTAATACTCCGGGTAAAATGCTACAATGGTATTTGATCTCGTAAATGCGCTTGCGGATACATTTCTATATTCTAGATGGTGGCATGCGCCATGGAAAAAGGATACAATTGCAATCACCAAAATGAATATAGGAATACTTAGCCGGTAAATTCCATGAGTTTTGGTGTTTCAGCATTTACTGCGGTGTAAGCGGAAAGATAAAAACCCGGGAGCTTATGAACATAGAACGGGAACGTGGACATCGCGGCAACACAGGAACATTCTAGAAGAGACCAGAAGACACCACGCCGGAAGCCGAGGCAGAAGGCCACTAGGGGACTGGCCAGTAGTCCAGGCCTGTGACCGGCAGTCCTAGCCCTCGGCACTATTCGGCCCACTTCACCTAGTTGCTCCACCGCCTTTGGGGATCGTCTCGGTGCATGCCAATGTCGGTTTCATCAAAAGGAGGGTAGGACCCCCCGGGGAGGCACATTCATTCATTCCTCTTCATCCGGATCATCGGCTCGAGGCTCCTTAGCTGGGGCCTAGATAGCTAGTTAGAACTAGAGGGAGGCAAGCGAAGGCTTGGATTCCGAGCCATCAAGAGCTTGGATTTGGTATAGTTCTTACCTCCTCTCACCTTTGTTCTCTTTTATTGTATAGTTATATGATTGCTACAATTGAATTGATGAATACTTATCTACTTATATTCATAGTCATATTGTTTTTTGTCTATTATGGTTATATGCTTAGTATAGCTAGATTGACATTATACTTATTCATAGGTTCGTATAGCGCTTATCTAATTGATCATTGGGTGAGTGGTGAAATATTGTGTAAGCATGGTGCTTATACGTTGTTTATCTGTGAATGCACCCTATAGGCCGGGTTTGGTAGATCGTGGGTGTGACAATCTGTTGAGTCCTATATAGTCCAAACCCCATTTTATAGGCACAAGAGGGCTTTTTATATGAAGGAAGGGCATACTATGTTCTCAAACTTCCCTAGTATGTCCACTATGAATAGATATAATGCTAACCTTAGCTATGACTACTAAGTGTAATTGCACTAACCATAATATACATTGACATGTAGCTAGAAATAACACAGAATATCTCTTGATGTTCCGCTAGTAACCCTAATGATATAGTTAGAAGTCTCTATCTATTTATCTTTGATGATTTATACTTATCTTTATCATTTATCTTGTGACTTACCCCTGCATTGAGTAGTGAGGACATGGTTATGCCTATCCATTACACTCTAGGTTATCAGGCTACCCTTACACGTATGCCATCTAGACCTTCCTTTGGGAAAATATAAATGACAACCTGGTAATACTCCGGGTAAAATGCTATAATGGTATTTGATCTGTGCGCTTGTGGATACTATTTCTGTATTCTATGGTGGTATGATTTAATACCACACCCCTTGGTGTTATGGCTGGGATGACAAGTTGGCATTCTAGTAGTGATGCTATGCCTATAGGCATTTTTTGAGCGCCGTTTCTAGAGATGACATTAAGAGGTGTCAACAAGCATTTTTTGGCGCCATTGCCGGGGAAGGCAATTGGTGAGTAAAGGAATAGCGATAGACCTAACAAACTAATGAGATAGAGGAAACCATAGACCCCTACTCAATGCAGGCTTACCCTTGTGCTTTCTATCTTTGTGATATCTTATGCAGGGTAATGAATGAGTGGTTTTGATCTGCCAGATAACTACATTGAAAATCCAGAGAAACTTTCAAAGAAGGAAATTTCAGCAAGTGAGGGATATCTTTGAATCTCTATCAAAGACATCCACTGCTGAGGTTCGTTCTTTGGAGGAGCAAGCTCCTATAAGTGAAGAAGAAGAGCAACAAGAAGGCAACTTAGCACCAGCTTTTGAGGAAATAGCTGATAAGTCACTGCGCGAGTTCTCCGCTCCAACCACCAATAACATCCATACTGGACCTAACGTCAAAGTTGGGGAGAATGGATTCGAGCTCAAGCCAGCTCTTATCACCATGGTGCAAGCCAACTTGTTCTATGGAAAGGCACATGAAGATGCAAGTGCTCATCTCCAACACTTCTTGGAGATTTGTAGCACTTTCAAGATGAAGATGTACTAAGGCCATCCTGCTGCGTCTATTCCCATTCTCACTGTTGGGAAAGGCAAAGCAGTGGTTCTACGCCAACAAAAACAATCATACAACTTGGGACAATTGCTCCACAGCTTTTCTATCAAGGTTCTTTTCTATGGGTAAGACAAGTGCCCTACGGGGGAAGATCTCAAGTTTCTAGCAACAATATGATGAGTCAGTCCTAGAGGCATGGGAACATTTTCAAGACTACATATCAGAATGTCCTCATCATAGGATGGAGAATTGGCTCCTCATGCAGACTTTCTATCATAGGCTCACCAATAACACCCGTAATAATGTCGATACTACTGCTGGAGGTGCATTTATGTCATTGACCATACCACAAGCTACTGCTCTTATGAAGAAGATGGCCTCCAATCAAGATTGGAGTGAAGAGCACCAAACAACCCACAAGAGAAGTGGAGGAATGCACCGGCTCAAGGAGGTAGATATGCTGTCTGCCAAGATAGATCTGCTCATGAAAAAGCTAGAAGACAAGGCCAACCTAAAACAAGATGTCATGCGCATTAATGATTCATTCATGACTTATGAAGAGTGTGGCAATATGGGACACTCAGACAACAACTGCCCTGAGACCTGTGAGGATGTGAACTTCATCAACAACAACAACAACTATCGTCCTCAAAATCAAGGATGGAATCAGCAAAGGCCCAACTACCAAGGTAATTTCCCAGGTAACTTTTAAGGCACTAATTATAATAGCTATGCTCAATTGCCTTTGAGAGAAGTGATCTCCAACCAAAATAAAATTGTGGAGACTTTATCTAGGAAGGTAGCATCCAATGATAAAATGCTAGAAAACATAAACACTAAAATGGATAGCTTTACCTCTGCTATTAAGAACCAGCTTAGCTTCAATAAAATGATAGAACAACAATTAGCTCAGCTAGCGGCCGCTGTTCCACCGACCAATGAAGGTAAGATTCTAGGGCAACCTCTAGAGTCCGAGACCGTAAATCTTGTTGATGTGTATGCAGGCTACTATGTTGAAGCATCATCAGGATGGAAGGATGAGTCTATGCCACCTAAGAGAGGAAATTCAGGGAGACTTGTGATCCCCATCTCTATTGGGCAGCATGACTTTCCTGAAGTTGTCTGCGATCTAGACGCCAGTGTCAACATCATGTCTAAGGTAATCTTTGACCAAGTCTTTCCATGGGCATCTTTGTTGTACACAAATATATGTTTGCAGCTTGCAGACCAGACGGTTAAGTACCCCAAAGGAATCTTAGATGACGTGTGTGTACGAATCGGGAGATCATATGTCCCTGTAGACTTTGTAGTCTTGGATACCGGCAGAGATCCCAAGAGTCCAATCATTCTTGGCCGACCATTCCTGAGTACTGCAAAGGCTGTCATCTATACAGACAGTGCAAAGATTTGTTTCACCATCAAGGGTAATAAAGAGAAGTTCAGTTTCAAGAACAAGACCCTTGAAGCTCCTGTGGACCCAAGAGGAGCTTACTTCTCAGTCAAGCCAACAACTGAAGAAACCAAGAAGAAGAATTCAAATGGGAAGAGAAAGAACAAGAGTAGAAGGCAAGTGAGAAAGCAAGTCCAAGTAGTCAAGGTTGTTGAGTATGAGCATGACCACCTCCTAGCTTCACCATTCTTAATCAAAAAGAAAGATCCGGCATCTACCATCGGCACTATTGGACCGCTCCTTCTACAACACTTTCTCTGTGACACCGTCAAACATCATGTCCAAAAAGGTATATGACTTATTATTCAATACACCTCTATACCCTACCTATATGTAGCTGCAGCTAGCGGACAACACGACGAGATTTTCGGAGGGAGTAGCGAGGGACATCATGGTCAAAATCCACACCCACTACGTCCTGACCGACTTTATGATATTGGACATAGGAGAAGAAGATGAGACACCTATCATCCTTGGGAGGCCGTTCCTCAGCACCACCAACGCCATCATCTATAATGGATCAGGCCAAGTCCACTTCCAGTTCCCAGAAAAAAGGTACGCTTTTAATTTAAAGATTATAACTCCTGGATTAGCAGCTTTCACCCTGTCCAAGAGGAGACGTCAGCACCGGAGGAATCGCTCTCAAAAGAGCAATGTTGAGGAGGAAGCAATCAAAGAAGAATCTACAGTGCCTAAGAAACATCAACAACCTACGAAGGTATGGAAAGAAAAGGGTAACCTCCTCAACTGAGTCATTATAACCAGGAGGTCCAACGTCAGGGTCCTCATCCTTGGGATCCAATGAAGCACCCTAGGAGTGACATTGACGAGAAGTCTTGTCCGGAGGACTCTAAACTCCGAACCCTTGCCATAAGGTAACAATGGTAGTTATCTATTTACTTTCTTGCACTTTTTAATTCATAGATAGTTTTCATCATCCATATAGAAAAATCACAAAAATATTTGGAAAACCTAAAGCTCCATGTGACATACCTGTAGTGCAAGCTAAAGGAGTGTTCACCGTGGTGGCCTAAAAATAAAACAAAAATTAGCATGCATATTTCCTTTCTGTTTGATAAAAAGAAAATCCAAAAAAATCATTAAGCGTCTTGCTGCACTGTATGCACTGTAACAACCTTTGAAAACCTCTCACAACAACCAATCCACAAAATGGCTAACCACTAACTGTTTATCCTAATCCGTTCCATGAGTTTTGGTGTTTTGTGAGATGTTTGCTGCAGGATGACTCTGAGAGCTAGTCCACCTAGGAATCATCATCTACATCACTCGAAGTAAACCTTCCCTACACACAGCTAACCACTATATAAAGGAAGCAACTTTTTAATTGGATGAGATGAAGGTTCTTGGCTACACTAGCTCTTTCAAGCGTGAGCTCCATCGAGTGGACTGCACAGCTTCAATGCTCAACCATGACAACAACTTGCTTAGGGGAAGGCATCCCCTAGGTACCCAGGTACGTGTACCTGCGTGATTATCGAGTCAGTCATAAAAATGAAAAAAATACCAAAAATATGTGAGCACATGAAGGTTCACCATAGTATCATAAGAAAACTTAAAAATACCAAAAATATATGAGCACATGAAGGTCCATGCTTTTTAGAGTCCCTAGAGTCTTTAGAGTCTTATATAGTATGAGTCTTCAAAAATAAAAAACAAAATAAAAATCTTTGTCTCTAGAGTTAATAAAAAGGAAGCTCTTGAGATGATTTGAAATGATGATAAGCTGCTCTGTTACAACACCTCTGAAGTGCCTAGAGTTTAGACTAAAGTTTTCCTAGGTTTTAGCTCCAACTGTTTGACATGAGAATTTGCTCTGAGCCTGAAACTTGTGGGTTGCATATGCTTGAACTAAGTCTAGATACCTGATTGATAAGATTGAAAAATCTGAGCTGCTATCTATCTTGTTCTAAGTGACACTAGAGTTCTAGAGATTTATCTTTTGAAAAAAATACAAAAACATGATGAGTTCCTATATGACAAAGCTTACATTCCCACCAGAGCCAAACATGATGAGATAGGCTAGATAAACTTCCACATACATGCTGCTTGTCTTGCATTGAGTTTTGTCAACCTTTGTGACCCTGGTGAGAAATTTGTCATGCTTTTGATTCAAGATCCACCTCCATATGCACTACTCTATACTGGAGTAGACGCAACTACATTCCATTCCATCTACATCCATTTCAAAAATATTTTTCTCCTACACTGGGAGAGAACACCAAAAATATTCCCATTAGGGTAGCCACCCAATAAATGCTCCAAGTTTCTGTTGTTATCTCTCTAAATCTTATCAATGCCAAAAGAAGTGCTATGAGCTATGTAAAAAGATATTTGAAAAAAAGAGAGAAGGGAGAAGAAAAGAAAAAAATGGACGAGTGTCCAAGTGCTGAAATAATGGGTACTTAGATGCCCGACTCCCTGAGAAAGAGAAAAAGAGAAAAAGATAGCTCAGAACCTCTGGCCAGTTTTAAAGAGAGATAGGCATTCAAGGAGCTAGGAGAATTAGGTTCCACCATATATCCACCATATCCATCCACCTATACATCTTGATTCGACTGTATGACTTGTTTCTCCATGGATCCATTGTTTGACTTTACAACAACATGCATTGCAAGTTTGCTCTTTCAGTTTTCTCCTTACCTATGAGCTCCACATAAGCTTTAGTTATAGGATGAAAAGAAAGGAAACCATCATCACTGCCTTGGTGAGAATCCACAAATACCACATATATTGAGAGACTTGAGAGTGTCATACATAGGAAGCTCTGAGTTTTATTTGAAAAACCTCTAAAAACTCTAGAATGATAGTTGATCGAAGAGCTTGAGACATAGTGCTTAGATGGGATCTTTCTGTCTGTCAAGTACTCAAGACCCAAGGAAGAGCTAATAAGCCCCATAGTCAAAGGTAATATGGGTAAGTTTGAAAGTCAGCTCAGTTATTGCATAACTTGGAGGAGAATTGCATAACTATACTTCTAGGCAGTTGCTCCGAGATGGCTACAATGCTTAAACATATATATCTTACAATAACTTTTTCTGAGTTTTCATTGCTAAGGGACAAGCAAAGGTTAAGCTTGGGAGAGTTGTTGACGGTCGTTATCGTACAAATCTTACCGTCAACTAGACATGAAAAGGATGCGAATACGATCACCGAAGTAGATATAGGGTTTGCACTAACAGAATTCCATAAGTTTTGGTGTTTTGCTGTTTCTGCAGGTGTAAACTGGAAAAGATACAAATCCAGGAGTTTATCGAAACATAGAATGGGAAATCGGACACCGCGACAACGCAGGAACATTCTAGAAGAGACCAGAAGACACCACACCGAAGCGGAGGGCGAGCGGCCACCAGGGGGACCGGCCGGTCCCACCCCGGCCCATTTGGGGCCCACTTCACCCAGGTTGCTCCACCGCCTTAGAGTTTCAATCTCAGCCGCATGTTAAGGTCGGTTTGATCCGATGGCTCACGATCATCGCCCAGAGCTATAAAAGGAGGGCAAAACCCCCCCCCCGTAGAGGCACATTCATCCATTCCTCATTCGAAGTCCGATCATCAGTCAGAAACCCTAATTAGAGCTCTTTAGCTAGGGCCTAGATAGCTAGTTAGAACTAGAGGGAGGCAAGCGAATGCTTGGGTTCTAGAGCCATCAAAAGCTTGGATTTGGTATAGTTCTTACCTCCTCTCACCTTTGTTCTCTATTATTGTATAGTTATATGATTGCTACAATTGAATTGATGAATACTTATCTACTTATATTCATAGTTATATTGTTCTTTGTCTATTGTGGTTATATGCTTAGTATAGCTAGATTGACATTATACTTATTTATAGGTTCGTATAGCGCTCATCTAATTGATCGTTGGGTGAGTGGTGAATATTGTGTAAGCGTGGTGCTTATGCGTTGTTTACCTGTGAATGCACCCTATAGGCCGGGCTTGGTAGATCGCGGGTGTAACAATCCTGTTGAGTCCTATATAGTCCAAACCCCGTTTATAGGTACAGTAGGGCTTTTGTATGAAGGAAGGGCGTGCTATGTTCTCAAACTTCCCTAGTATGTCCAGTATGAATAGATATAATGCTAACCTTAGCTATGACTACTAAGTGTAATTGCACTAACCATGATATACATTGACATGTAGCTTGGAATAACTCAGGAATATCTCTTGATGTTCTGCTAGTAACTCTAATGATATAGCTAGGAGTCTCTATCTGTTTATGCTAATGATTTATACTTATCTTTATCATTTCTCTTGTGACTTACCCCTGCATTGAGTAGTGCGGATATGGTTATGCCTATACATTACACTCTAGGTTATCACGCTACCCTTACACATATGCCATGTAGACCTTCCTTTGAGAAAATATAAATGACAATCTGGTAATACTCCGGGTAAAATGCTATAATGGTATTTGATTTGTGCGCTTGCAGATACTATTTCTATATTCTAATGGTGGCATGATTTAATACCACACCCCTTGGTGTTATGGCTGGGATGACAACTTGGCGTTCTAGTAACGATGCTATGCCTACAGGCATTTTTAGCACCGTTTCTAGAGATGACATTAAGAGGTGTCAACATGTGCTGTAGGGCACGAGTGTGTTCGACCGTTGGCGCGCAATGGCTACATTTAAACATCACCGACATGTGGCTTGGTGAGAGTGACCGGACGCTGGGACCGGACGTGTCCGGTCGTCACTTAATCCGCGTCCGGTCAGTGCGCAGACAGGCTGTTTTGTGTGTAACGGTTGGGTGCTCTTGTGGGCGCCTATATAAGTGAATTGGCCAGCTCTAGGGAGTCTCTCTTGGCACTTTGATATACTTGACATCGTCTAGAGCTAAGCAAGCCATCTCTCTCACTTTGCATGCCTCTTGATTGATCTAGAGAGTGACTGGGAGGGCTTCTAGTGCATTTGCCTTGTGATTGAGCATCTAGTGGCACCGGTGAGTGTTCCTGCTGTGATTGAGCTTATTACTCTTGGTGATTGCCGTCACCTAGACGGTTGGTGCAGTGAGCCGGAGTTGAGCATGGCTGAAGATTGTTCTTGGCCACTCCAGAAGTGATTGTGAGGGGTGTTGATCCCACCCTGTGGGAGTTTGTGAAAGGAATCCTTAGTGGAATCTTATGTCATTAAATTGCCCTCACTTTGTGTGAGTTCTTGTGGCACCCAGTGAGGGCTTGGCTTGTGACACCGATTAGCCACCGAACTACCGAGTGTGTGATCGACACAACGGGGAGTAGCGTGCCGGCAAGCACGTGAACCTCGGGATAAAAATCTTGTATCCCTCGGTATTCTTGTGTGGATTGATCCTTCGAGATCAACTTGGATTTCTCAATTGGATCATCAGTTCAGGTTTCATTGCATTGACAAGACGGTGATTGGTCATCATCCCGAAGGCACGGTTGCATCACTTGGTTCTTTCCTTGCGATTACTTTTGTGCAAAGTAGCATATTAGGGTGTGTAGAATAGTTTGATTGCTAAGGATATTACTCTTAGTGTGCCTAGTGTATTAGGATTGCTAGAATTGGATAGGTTGGCTTGCAACCCCCTTTTAGGCTAGCGCAATACTTGCTTCGCCATTTGTTTTACTAACTGGTTTGTTTAGTGCTTTGTAGAAATTTGATTAGGCTATTCACCCCCCTCTAGCCATTTAGGACCTTTCACCTTCTTCCCAGTCTTATTCAAGAGTTGAAAAGGTACTGCTGCTCCAAAGTGTTATGTGTGATTGCTTTATCTACCATGAATTTGTTATTATAGAACCTTAGTAATAATGAGGTATTTAGGAACCTTGAGCTCTCCCTTTGTCCTCTCACTTTAGCTATCTACTCTTTTATCATAGAATTCTTCTATGTGTCTGTGTCATTTACGCAAAACTCCTATCATTTATCATTTATCCCCACTCTAGTCTAGTTGGTGTACTAGTTAGTAGATACATGATGGTGAACTATCAATGTCTTTAACCATTGTTTCCTAGTGGTAAAATATAAATAATGATACCTGGAATACTCCCAGTAAAATGCTACAATGGTGTTCTGTGCGTTTGTGGAGTCTTTTATATTTTAATTGTGCATAAGAAATACCAACAAGCATTTTTGGCGCCGTTGCCAAGGAAACAATTGCGTAAAGATTTTGATATTGATTTTGATATCTACTAATGTAGTTTACCACTAGCTTTAGTAGGATTACCCCTTGTTTTGTTAAGTTGTGGAACAAGCAGGACATCAACCGTTTCAATCTTCTGGCAAAATTCTATAAGAACAAGACATGGGAGATATTGAAGAACTCGGGGTGCTTGAACATTCAAGATCCATCAACATTGGAGCCCCCGCCATCTCACGGGTTTGATAAAAATATATATTCTTCTAAACATGTGACAAACAAAAACGCTGCATTACTCACAGATTCCACTGTGGGTCATGGTAAGTATGATCAAGAAAGGTGAGATAATCTTGCTCATGGGCTTAAAACTTGATCAGTAGTTATCATGTTGTATTCTACTGCATGTTTACTTTGAACAATCCATCCATCCACTCCATCTCATATCAAATCCATAGCATGTTTAGATCCTTGCACATATGTGTGGCAGGACCTTCTAAATTATATGGCCCATAAGCACCTGTCATTGTCCTAAAGACCTCCGACGGCTATGCTTGTGTACCACATAACTTAAAACGTCCTGTTGGGTGAAACCCCGATGAAACCATGAAAACCAAGATCGCATTCTTGCAGAGACATGACAGTATTACAACAGTTTTTATACAAAATACAATAGAGTAGCGGAAGACTTACATAACCATAATTTACATTAGTTGTTTATCAAACTTATACAAACCAGTGATTAAGTTATGACAAACCAGGAGAGTATCATTAAGTAACTTTAGTACAAGCTAAACAACAAAAAAGTGCCCCCGCCCAAAGGCCAAACAACCAATTCCTCATTGGACACTTCAACAACCGTCATGCAGCAAGGGCCATAGCACACTTGCTCTTGCGGTTCACCTACAATAGGGGTAGAACAAACCCTGAGTACAAAAGTACTCCGCAAGACTTACCCGACAGTAAAAAGGGATGAAGACTCAGGAATGCTAGCTGATAGGTATCAAGGTAAAGCTTAACAAGATCAAGGACTCTTTTGCATAAAAGCTTAGTTGGAACCTTTTAATCATCATTAGTTATCATTCCTACTTTCTAGGTGATCCTAGTCTATAGGAAACACTTCTCAAGCATATAACCATTTATGAGCCATCATTCCATTCGACTTCCATTATTACTACGATGATGGGGCGAGGATCAAGCTTCCTTTACCACGAAGCAACGACGATTCGAACCGCTTTTATACCTAGCTGAGGATTCCTAACCACACGACATATGCGGGACTCTAACCCCATATATCAACCCAACACTCGGATTCTCTATGCCCAGACCAGGTCCTATGCCACCCGAGAGCACAGTACGCCACCGCCCTACGCCGTCCGTAATGGTTTACCCGCAGGGTGGGTACACGATACTCCCGCCATCTCTCCACTCCCAGTGCACTGTTGTCTATTCTCGACATAGATTGGCCCAGCGGAGCTTACCACAAGAGCATGTGATTAGTACTAACAAATTAATCTAAGGGCCAATAACGGACGGTCCTTAACCGACTCCAACGGGACAAGCATGACTGGGCATCCCAATCGGCTTCCACCAACCCCCAAACCGTGTCCCGTCGGTCTCAATTTCATTCCTCTTTCCCATAGCATTAGAGCCATCGATCGTTATCATAAATAAAACATTTACTTGAAAGCCTATCTATAAATAAGCATGACTAAGCATCACTAAGCATTTGTAAGCAAAATAGGTATCATGGATGATATATCAATAACAAGGAAGGTGAGTGCAACAATATAGGATATCACTCAACTCCTATTCACCTAATGCAACATTTTATAAGCATAAAAGTTATTAAAGCTTTGTAAAACACAAGGAAGGGTTTAGATGTATCCAGGGCTTGCCTGGGTTAACAAAGAACTCAGGCCTTGGCGAAGAACCAACAGGGTCGGAGCTCACTCCTCCAAACTGGTCAACCTCAACCACGACGGGGACAAGATTAACAACAACTTCCTTGGACCCCTCAACTACACGAAAATGACATATGATCATGATATGCATAAAATGTAACATGAGCATGCAGTAGAGATGCATCGACGCTAAACGGTAAACAACTGCGCCTTACGAGGTGGTGGTAACAGGGTCTTAACAAAGATCTGCATCAAGTCACCCCGATGGACTGCTATCGGGAAAGTGACAAAGATTTGCATGCCACCCCTCAACAATAAGACGACGAAGGCTTACTTGGTAAGATCTGCATGCCTCCACTGCAAGGGTGATGGTCTTGCTAGTGAGAGCTCGCACGACCTCTCTAACGAGATGCAACAACCTCGGACATGCTAACGCAAACAAGAACACAATGCCGAGGGTCATGAGGGTTAATGACCTAGGATCATCACTCAATTTCAAAGTCAAACAACTCTAAAGTGATTAAACCACTAATCAAGTTTATTAACCATTTTTATAGTCATTAAACAAGATTAATTAATAAAGACTTAAATTAAAAGGTTAATTAAGCCTTTATTAATTAAGGTAGAAAATAAACTTTAATGAAACTTTATCCATTTGAGCTACAAATTTTAGTGGAGGTAGGTTTACCTAACTAAAAGCGTAACCCCTAATTTTTCATGATTTTTGGAGACACGAAAAACAAAGAAAAATCATGGAAAATTGGGATTAGCATTTAATGGTGTATTTTTAGTTTTTAGAAACTATACTAAACACATACAACCAATATTTTTATTAAATAGAGCATAATTTAGTGAGCACAGAGCAATTTTTATTTTATTTTTATCAGCCCCTCAATAATTAATTACAAAATTATGAAATCGGGATTCAGAAAATCAAAAAAGGAAAAAAGAAAAAACACTTCTCTTTCTCTGTTGGGCCTCTTGTGCGGCCCAACCGGGCCGAGAGGCCAAATTGGCCCGGTCTGGCCGAGCGGCGGCGCACGCCAAGTCGACAGGCGGTGCTCGCCGTCGGGCGAGGTCGCCCGGCGACGAGAACTGCACCCGGCGTGATCAGCACACCACGATGGACCAATCGAGCTATTATTCGATCTCTAACTCGCACTGGAGCACCTTATGGCGGTGACCATGGCGGGTGGCAGCGCACAGTGCACGGCGGCAGAGCTCGTTGGAGCTTCTCCGGCGGCGCTGAGCATACCAACACGACCAGAGACACAAAGCGGACATGGCAGGACACGAACGCGACTCGCAACGGCGCTAGGTGGACACGGCGGCGTGCACGACAGCGATGGCGCGGCGGAGCTCGTCGGCGAGGCGACGTTCCAACCGAACCAAAGCAACTCAGACGCAACTAACACCCTAGTCTGATGAGGACATCCTCCACTATTATCCGCTGGCAAAGACGCAACAAAAAAATGGGCCAAGTGGCCCAGTTGTAGTCGGGCGGCGACCGTGTGAGCCTCTAAATAATCCCACCTTGCTTAGCTTGGGAGGAGGAAGCCACCTTAAAAGGGAGATCCACCCTTTCCCCATCGGACTAGTCTTTTGGGGCGATTGGGCCTTTTCCGGAAGGGGTGCGCCGAAGTGTCGGTGCTAAGATTGCTGAGGCGCAACAAGAGGCCCTAGTGGCGTTGTAACCGGATCGGTGCGTCGTAATTTCAGCTGTTGGTGCTAAGATTGCAGGATTCAGGGAATCCGGATCGGTGTGTTGGGCTTTTCATCCAACCCCACCTGGGCCGGATGCATCATTTGGTATCAAAGCTGGGCCCTTGTTTAAGGGGGTGGGAATGATGAGGACATCCTCCACTATTATCCGCTGGTAAAGACGCAACAAAAAAATGGGCCAAGTGGCCCAGTTGTAGTCGGGTGGCGACCGTGTGAGCCTCTAAATAATCCCATCTTGCTTAGCTTGAGAGGAGGAAGCCACCTTAAAAGGGAGAGCCACCCTTCCCCCATCGAACTAGTCTTTTGGGGCGATTGGGCCTTTTCCGGAAGGGGTGTGCCGAAGTGTCGGTGCTAAGATTGCCGAGGCGCAACAAGAGGCCCTAGTGGTGTTGTAACCGGATCGGTGCGTCGTAATTTCAGCTGTCGGTGCTAAGATTGCAGGATTCAGGGAATCTGGATCGGTGTGTCGGGCTTTTCATCCAACCCCACCTGGGCCGGATGCATCATAGTCAGCATCAGGTGTGGCAGAACCTTCTAAATTATATGGCCCACAAGCACCTGACATTGTCCCTAAGACCTCTGTCACCGTAATTGTGCACCACATAGTCTAGAATGTTCCGTCGGGTGAATCCCGATAAACCACGATCACTCCAGGATCGATACTTACGAGACATCACAAAGATTACAACGGTTTTCATATACAAATACCGAGTAGCGGAAGACTTACAATAACTTAATTTACAAACCTTTTGCAAAACTTATACAAACCGTAGTGTTATAATTACAAACCAAATGGAAGTATCATTTTATAACTTTATTACATATCACACAACCAAAGTGCCTTGCCCAGAGGCCACTCAATTCACTCTTCATCGGTTACTTCTTCGACAACCGTCATGCAACAAGGGCCGTAGCACTCTTGTCCATGCGGTTCACCTGCAACAGGGGTTGAACAAACCCTGAGTACAAAAAGTACTCCGCAAGACTTACCCGACCAAAAAATGGGGGAGAAGACTCAGGAATGCTGGCTAATAGGAATCAAGGTGAGGCTTTAGCAAGATCAAAAGACACCCTTTTGCAACAAGAGACTAAGCCAGTCCTTACTTTAACAATCACTTATCACACATATGCCGGATTCAAAACTCTCATTCTCAGACTTTCATATTACTACGATGCCGGGACTCGGATCACGGCTCCCATATCGTGGAGCACACGACGATTCGAATCGCTTAATATACCCAGCTGGGGCTTCCTAGCCACACGATGTATGCAGGACCAAACATCTTACATACATCAACTCACACTTGTATTTCTCCATGCCAGAACGGGTGTACAGTACACCACCTCCCTACGGCCGCTCGGTCACTTCGGCGGTGCGCATCGTAGGATGGGTACACGCTACTGTCCGTTCTAGTAACGAATAGTCCAAGTGGAGCTTACCGCCATTAGCATGCGACTAGTACTATCCAATAACCTCATGATCCCAGGGCCAAACAATGGACGGTCCTTAACCGACACAAGTGGACGACACTACATCAGGGCAATAGCCCCTCCTGATGCAAGTCACTCCACCGACGTCTCGAGTTACTCATCATCATGTTCTTGTTGTATACCATTGACCCCGTCGGAAAAAAGATAAACAACAAGCAACATCAGGTTTTCGTAAATTCCCTTCAGGGAGTATTGTTATCACCTTTCGAAAACAATTTTATCAAAACCTACACTAGTAGCAAGGCTAAGCGCAACTAAGCATTTCGAAATCAAAAAAGGTGTACAGGGTAAATTAACAAGGTACAGTAAATGCATCAAAGTAGGATAGCACACAACTCCTATACCTAATGCATTATATCATCACATGAAATCATAAAAAAAAACTCGAAATACAAGGACGGGTTTGAATGCATCCGGGGCTTGCCTTGGGGCTCGAAGAAGTGAGGCTCAGTTACCCAATCACCGGGATCGATCCAACCTCTTCGGAAACCGGAGACGGCTCGACTTCCTCTTCGGACCCGACAACACGATAAAGATGCATGATTACAATGCAATAAACAAAAAGAGCATGCGATAATGATGCGGCGATTATTAGTCGATCTTGAGTACAACTTTCCTTCACGGCAACCTTGCACTAAGAAGGTATAACTAGCGTCGACGATGACGGACTAGCGATACGCAATCAACATGAAATGCCGAAGGTCATTAGGGTTAATGACCTAGGGTCATCACTCAATCCCAAAATCAAGCAACCCTAATGGTGATTAGAGTGATTACTAATTTATTGACCATTTTACAGTCGTTGAAAGCCACTAATTAACCTGCTAATTGGGAATTAACTTAACCCTAATTAATTAAAGAATTACTAATTAAACATGATTAATTAAGGAATTAATTAAGCCTAATACAAAACTTAATTAAAACAGGATCAAACTTTATAATTAAGATCATCATCACCTAATTAGCACACAAAACAAATTTCAAAATTTTTGGACTTATATTTTAATTATTAAAAATCATGGAAATTGCATTTCTTAATTAAAGGAGCAAATTAAAGCACAATTAAATTTTATTGGAAAACCAGGGTTAGTATTTTTCATGGACAGATACCATCACAAGGAGCACATAAATATTTTCCTCATATTTTTATCTACCCAATATAAATTACAACAAAAAGATGAAATACACCCTTTTAAAATACAAAAAGAAAAAGAAAAACAAAAACTTCTTCCTCCGCGGGCCACTGTGCGGCCCAGCGGCCCGCTCAACACGGCGGCGCTGCCTGCCCCTGCCAAGCCCTCAAGGCCTCCCCCGCGCCCTCTCTCTTTCTCTCGGCTCGCGGCGGCTCTCCTCCTCCTGTTTCGCCTTCTCCCCGACGACGCGCAAGATACGGCGGCCGGGCGGCGAACTCACCAACGGCGACCCCTCCAAAGGTAACCGATCACAAAAACGGATTCCTCCCTCCGAGATGCATCTAACGAGCTATCATACGCTCTCTCTCCCTCACCGGAGCTCGCATGGCGGTAGCCATGGCGGCTCGGCGGCACACGGCGGACGGCGGACGAGCCCACCGGAGCTCCTCCTGGGCGGCATCGAGTGTACCAACGTGATCGGTACTCCAAAGGCGAACTCGGCACTTTGCACGCACACGACTCGGGCGGGACTGGCTATGCACGACCGTGAGCGCAACCACGGCCCGGACGGTGAAGCTCACCGGTGCTCACGGCGTTCCGACCAAACTACGGCGACTCTAACGCAACCAACACCCGGTCATGCTCGGGAGCTCACCACGCCTTCAAAACAAAGATGCAACGAGCTTGGAGAGGGGCGGGGGTGTTTGATGGCGGTAGCGTGATGGCTATCGGCGAACCGAGGAAGATGACGGCGTTCCGACGCCGTCGGGGACTCCTTCGCGCCAACGGACAAGCCGATAGTGATTAGCATCCAACCATGAAACTAAGACAAGCCAGGGATGGAGTTGGTAGGCACGGAATTGCCCCGACCAGAGGGGCGATGGCTCGCGGCGGCGATCCTACCGAGTTGGAGAAGACGACGTCGCCTCGGGCTACTCCGGTGGTTCCAAACGACGACTAGCAGCTCCAAGGATGCGCAAGGGCAAGGCGGAAAGGATGACCGGAGCAATTGAGCAAAGATCGTGGGTGTTGCTCGAATTTTGCAAGGCAAGCGGCGGCGGCCGGCGGTGGCGATGGGAGGGAAAAGGAGCACCGGCGGCCGTGGAGTTGATTTTATAGGCCAACGGTGAGCTGGACAGTGGAAGGGAGGTTCGCGACGACGACGAGCTGGACGGCGTCGCGTGAAAGGCGGAAGGCGCCCGGAACGGCCACGGCGACGGCGGCCGACCCGGTCGGCATGGGCAGCCGATGAGGTGCCCCCCTGTCTCATCAGTAGCGAGCCAAAGACATTTTTCTATTTTCGAAATTATTTTCAAAAATTGTACTGTACACAAAAATATCCTAAAATACAGATTGTTCAAAATTTTGTGCTCTACAAGTTTTATTAAAGAAGTTTTGTCAGATTCAAACTAGTTTTTGAATTTGAACTTCAAGTTTGAATTTAACACAAAACCCTAACTTTAGGGATTTTAAAATTACTTTCAAATTTTGAATAAAGATGAAAATCTCCAAAAATAAAAAGTTGTTCTATTTCTCAATATCTACAACTTTCATTTAGGGAGTTTTTCATGAAACCAAATAATTTTTGAATTAGGGTTTAAAACTTAAAAGGAGACATTTTCCAATTCAAACAACTTTTGAAATTACTTCAAATTTTATTCAAAAACTTGAAAAACTTTGTATACCAAAGTTGTAGAGCTCAAAGAGATGCACAAACTGTATTTTTGGAGTTTTCCCAAATTTTGAATATTTTGAGGTGAAATGGTAAAGGGGGCAAAAACACTTTGAAAATCTCCCTTTTTGAAAGGTTTTTGAAATTGAATTCTTGGGCAAATAATTAGTGATGTTGTGGCACTTTTCAAACTCAACCAATGGCACTCTTTCAAAGTACAAACTTCATACTTTAAAATGGTGCCAATGGTTAGCAACTTTTATTTAGAAAATTGATTATGGTTAGCTCACCAAAATTGAAAGTGAAATTCAAATTCCTATACTTAGCCATCAAGCTAGGGTTTAGGATTTTAAACTCAAATTTCAAATTTGGTTCTTCCTTGCACCTCACTTGACTTGTAAAACATCTTTGGGGTGTGAGTTAGAGTTAGCCAAACAATTGCAAACATCAAGGTTGGTTTTAGTTGATTATTTTTATAACCAAAATTAAAATTGTGAGTGGAAATTTAAATATCAACACATACACATGTGACATAGAAAAGCTCAAATCAAACCCTAGAATTGTAAACTCATTTTAAATGTTTGATTTAGGGTTCTCTAATCATGGATGCTTATGCAATGATGATGACATGGCAGGTTTTTGGTTTACGTAACACCGGGGTGTTACATTATATTCCCAACAAAAGGAATCTCGTCCCCGAGATTCAAAGCTTAGGACTAAGTAATGGAAAAGGAAATGTGTCGAGCAACCACATCTTACATGGTTTCATAAGGGAGGTAGAAGGGTTCATATTACAAGTCTCATATTTTTTTTCGGAAAGTCACGATTGTTAGAAACCAATCATGACTTAGGAGAAGGAAGGAAGAAACTCTGGAAAGTGCTCATTCAAGAATTCCTCAGATTCCCGTGTTGCTTCATCCTCGAAATGCTTTGATCCCACTCAATTTTATAAAATCTTCTTATGTGCTGCGGGTGACCCGATCCTTTTGATCAAGAATTTTGATTTGGATACTCAACACACTTCAGATCGGGTTCGACACGGAGATCTTCAATGTCGGTGACTTTGTCCGGTACTTGCAAGCACTTTTTCGGTTGGGACACATGAAACACATTGTGCACCGGCGACAACCGCCGTAGATTCAAACGATATGCTACCTTCCCACATCTTTCCGTAATCTGAAACGGACCAATATATCGGGGTGCCGGTTTACCTTTTTTACCCCAAAAACGGTCGACACCTTTACTTGGTGACACTTTCGGATATACATAGTCTCCAATTTCAAACGTCAACGGTCTTCGTCGCTTATCAGCGTAACTTTTCTGTCTGGACTGAGCTATTCTTAAGTTTTCTTGAATCTGTTTCACTTTAGCTTCAGTTTCTTTAACTAAATCAACACCGAAGAACCACCTTTCGCCGGGCTCAGACCAGTTGAGTGGAGTACGACATCGGCGGCCATACAAAGCTTCAAATGGTGCCATTTTGATACTCTCTTGATAACTGTTGTTGTAAGCAAACTCAGCTAATGGCAGACATTGTTCCCAATCTGAGGAATATGTCAACACACAAGACCTTAACATGTCTTCAAGAATTTGGTTCAATCTTTCAGTCTGACCATCAGTCTGCGGCTGATAAGCAGTACTGTGTAATAAATTGGTGCCCATAGTCTCATGAAACCTCTGCCAAAAAATTGAGCCATAAATTGAGTACCTCCTCGTCGGTGACTATACTTTTTGGAATCCCGTGCGCACACATTACTCGGTCTATATATAATTGAGCATATTGAGGTGCTCTATATTTCTTCTTTACTGGAATAAAGTGAGCAGACTTTGTCAACCGATCAACAATAACCCAGATTGAATCATAACCCTTGGCGGTTCTAGGCAGGCCAACGATGAAGTCCATACTAATATCCTCCCACTTCCAAGCTGGAATGGGTAAGGGTTGAAGTTCTCCAAATGGCTTTCAAATGCACAGCTTTGACTTTTTTGGCGTGTATCACATCAGTGCAACATATCGAGCTATCTCGATTTTCATTTTAGTCCACCGTGAATCTACGCCTCGGTCATGATACATCTTATTGCTACCTGGGTGAATCGAGAATCTGGTTAAGTGAGCTTCGTCAAGAATCAACTGTCGGAGCTCGGGACCTTCGGAACAACTAGACGATTTTTAAACCATAATACATTGTTGTCATCAAGGCGAAAAGCAAGATGCTCGCCCGATCGACTTTCTCTCTAATGTGCTTGAGACCTTTGCTTTCTCGTTGTCTTTGTAATTTTTCTCTTGAATAGAAGAATGTACTGTGATATCATTCAGACTACCCTGAGGGATCATATCAATATTCAATCTCTCTAATTCTTGACACAAACTCAGATTCACGGGTGTGACAGTAAGACAATTGCATTGACCCTTTCGACTGAGAGCATCGGCAACAACGTTGGCTTTACCCGGATGATAGTGCACTTCAAGATCATAATCTTTGATTAATTCTAGCCATCTTCTTTGCCTCATATTCAGCTCAGACTAGGTAAAGATATACTTTAAACTTTTATGATCACTATAAATATGACATTTATTGCCCAACAAATAGTGCCGCCATATTTTCAGAGCATGCACAACTGCGGCTAACTCAAGATCATGCGTTGGGTAATGTTCTTCATGTCGCTTCAACTGCCTTGAAGCATAAGCAATAACCCTGCCTTCTTGCATCAATACACATCCGATGCCGATGCCGGATGCATCACAATACACATCGAATGGCTTTTCAATATCTGGCTGAGCTAGGATTGGAGCAGTAGTCAAAAGATCTTTCAACTTATGAAATGCTTGCTCACACTCAGATGACCACCGGAATTTGGTTTGATTCTTTAGGAGTTCGGTAATTGGTTTGGCTATTTTGGAAAAGTCAGGGATGAAACGACGGTAATATCCCACCATTCCAAGGAAACTACGAACTTGGTGGACACTGATGGGTGGCTTCCAATTAAGGATATCTTGAACTTTACTAGGATCAACTGCAACACCCTCGGCAGATAGAACATGACCAAAGGAATTTGACTTCATCAAGCCAAAACTCACACTTGCTAAACTTGGCATAAAGCTGATGTTCTCGGAGACGGGACAAAACAGTACGGAGATGTTCCGCATGTTCTTCTTTAGTTTTGGAATATATAAGAATATCGTCGATGAAGACCACGACGAAGCGATCGAGCTCGGGCATAAACACCGAGTTCATCAGATACATGAAATGGGCTGGAGCATTTGTGAGCCCAAATGACATGACAAGATATTCATATAGGCCATATCTGGTGGTGAAGGCAGTTTTGGGAATATCTTCGGGTCTGATTCGGATTTGGTGGTAACCAGATCTAAGATCAATCTTAGAGAACACCTTGGCTCCCGCAAGTTGATCAAAGAGAAGATCTATACGAGGAAGAGGATATTTATTTTTGATGGTCACCTCATTGAGTGGACGATAGTCCACACACATTCTCAGAGTGTGATCCTTCTTTTTCACAAAGATAGCAGGACAACCCCACGGTGATGAACTAGGTCTGATAAAACCTTTGTCTAACAATTCAGTCAACTGAAGTTTTCAATTCGGCTAACTCTTTTGGGGGCATCCTATAAGCTCTTCGGGATACTGGTGCAGTACCCGGCTTTAACTCAATCACAAACTCAATGTCTCTTTCTGGTGGTAACCCAGGCAAATCCTCAGGAAACACATCTGGGAACTCACAAACCACAGGGATATGTTTGATGTCTTGCACTGAGGTGGCATTAACTGTATGAACTGCCCTCTTGGGAATCGGAAATTGGATAAGGAGTGGGGACTGGTTATCGGGTAGCAACAAAATTTAACATTTCTATTCAAGTGTATCTATCACAAATATATAATGGCGTAACCAATTCATTCCAAGGATCACATCTATATTTTGATCCTTCAAGATTATCAGTCCGTGGGATA
This sequence comes from Chrysopogon serrulatus, assembly GCA_015844335.1. Lineage (NCBI taxonomy): Eukaryota > Viridiplantae > Streptophyta > Magnoliopsida > Poales > Poaceae > Chrysopogon > Chrysopogon serrulatus. The sequence continues at coordinate 855,436 of JADLZL010006017.1, read as the reverse complement.
AAGATACCCACCAAGAGATATAGGAATCTGATATACCATTTCCCCGTGTACATATACGCCTCCTCCCGGTGATTGCACCAAAAACTCATCTTTAATTTCTTTTATGGGGATTTCATGCTTGGTAACAAATGTGTGGTTGATAAATGTATGCGATGCACCAGAATCAAACAATGTAATTGCAGGGTGACTGGCAACAGGGAACATACCCTTTAAAACCGGCTCTCCTTCCGAACGTTCCCAGCCGGACTTGATACACACGCCCAGCCTTCCTCCCTAAGATTGGCCTTCGGGGCACGCCGAACCACCCCTCGCCTTGACTCGGTGCTCTTGGCGACCGGACCCTTGCTGAAAATTGGAAGTATTTCTTTTGGGGTATGGGCAGTTTCGGTAAAGATGTCCGGTTTGGTTGCAATTAAAGCACGGACCGAAACCGGTGGGGGCATTTTGGGAAGTGGGTGGGGTTGGGTTTCGAACACCTTGAGTACTCGGCTGCTGGGGATAGGTGGCGGCAGCAGGACGAGCGTACGTCTGTTGCCTTTGGACTTGTTGCTGCTGGGGTGGGTAACGATAGGGTTGGTGGCTTTGCTGGTGCTGGGGATATTTGAATGGTGGACGGTTATGTTGAGTGGGATGGAAGATAACCCTCTGGCGTTTTTGGATTCCGCCAGATGGTCTAGGAAAGGCACGTCTCTCCTCACTCTTCTGTTTTTGCAAAGATCTCTCATAGGATATGGCAATATCCACTGACTCATAGAAAGTGGCGTTAGGGTTTGCAGTGAGATGGGTTTCGATGTCATTTCTCAAACCCCTAATAAAACACCTCTTTTTCTTGCCATCCGTATCCACATGTTTAGGTGCGTACTGGGATAGATGACTGAATGCATTCACATATTGCACCACGGTTTGACCACCCCCCTGCTTTTAATGCTAGAAATTCTTCCAAATTTTTGCTTGCATTACCCCGTCTGGAATAAAATGTTGACGGAATGCATCTTTAAACATAGCCCGTAATTTGCTGGGTCGGCCGGGTCGTCGTGCAAGGAAATTTGCCCACCACGCATGGAGGGCCTCTCACCATTGGGCGGCAAACTTGGGTTTCAACAAATCTGACAACCCTCTAGTAGGTCAAACTTTAGATCTATGATACGAAGCCAATCATTAGCTTCTAAGGGTTCCTCACCCGTGAACACCGGGCGACGAGTCTCGGTGAAGTCTGCATATGTGATTTCGTCGTGATTACGACGACCATGATTTTCATGTGGTGCATCACGATTTTGCCGACTTATCTCCCGTAGCATACGGGCATTCTCAGTGGTGGCATGGACTAAAGCTGCCAAAGCGTCAGCCAAGGATGGGGGTGCTGGTGGTGGCTGCGGGGCCTCACCCCTCTCTTGCGAAGAACCAAAGATGAGGATGATCGGATCATCGTTATAAACAAGATTATATTTATTCACAAGCGCTTTTATTGAACTTTAAAACAGCGAAGACAAACTAGTCACCACGAGGTTCACTTATTTATATTACAAGTCCGCTCATAGGCCGGACATTCCCAGGTTGACTATTTTACACATATTTCTCTCTCAGGACACTCAGATGTCAGACCCATGGTCCGCATCAGACTCATTGCCCGCAACGGACTCGTCGACCTCGGACTCCTCTGTCGGTGCCGAGTGCACTTCCTAAGTGACTCCACGGCACCCAAGTCGTCCCGCGGCCACCTTTGCTGGGTACAGAGGATCATGGAGATTATACCGATGATGGACTTCTTCATGGAGTGCTGCATTGTAAGCTTGGAGGTCGTCTATCTGAGCCTGCAGCTCCTCAATGTAATCGTACCCATCGTTCCTCTGATTCATTGCGCCTTGCAGCTCATGCTGAAGACGGGCAATGGTCATTTGGAGCTTGTGGATGGTACGAAGGTCTGACCGATCAAGCCTCCTCACCGACCCTCTAGCTCGGACTTCACCTCATCCCTTTCAAAGAATTGCTATGCTACGCTCCTTGGTGGCGATAGCTAGCTCAGCCAGACAACTCGGCTATCTTCTGCTTCTTGGTCTTCTTCTCGGGCTTTGACTCGCTTGGCCCGGCCTCAAAGATCATGACGACGTGGTGCCACCGGTGACGTGGCACACCCTTAGAACCTGTCATCTTTCGAAAGATGCGCTTGGTACGGGCCATCCTCAGAGAGCAAAGATAGATTCTATAAGATCGAGAACCTTAGAGTTAGCAAGAATAGGATTGATTCTACTTAGCCCAACCACTTTTTATCGGGGATTCAAGTGTTAAACATATGAATTAAACATGATGCATGATCGAACCTACGGATCAAGCGAAAACTTTTAAACTAACATAAGCATACTTTTTAGTGATATAGGGCAAAAGAGAAAAAACACATGATACTCCGCTTAAAACCCTCTTTTAAATAGCACCTAATAAGGCTATAAGAAAGAATTAAGACGGAGCGTAAGCAATTTGGACCAAACCCCATTTAACTTTTGGATCCAAAGCATTTTGAAATTTTTAAAAGGTAACACTTGTGAATATCTTAGTAAGTACCGCTCTCGATACCCTCTCGTGGCGTAACCTTCTAAATTATATGGCCCACAAGCACCGACATTGTCCCTAAGACCTCTGTCACCGTAATTGTGCACCACATAGTCTAGAATGTTCCATCGGGTGAATCCCCGATAAACCACGATCACTCCAGATCGATACTTACGAGAGACATCACAAAGATTACAACAGGTTTTCATATACAAATACCGTAGTAGCCGAAGACTTACAATAACTTAATTTACAAACCTTTTGCAAAACTTATACAAACCCGAGTGTTATAATTACAAACCAGCGGAAGTATCATTATATAACTTTATTACATATCACACAACCAAAGTGCCTTGCCCAGAGGCCACTCAATTCACTCTTCATCGGTTACTTCTTCGACAACTGTCATGCAACAAGGGCCGTAGCACTCTTGTCCATACGGTTCACCTGCAACAGGGGTTGAACAAACCCTGAGTACAAAAAGTACTCCGCAAGACTTACCCGACCAAAAAGTGGAGAGAAGACTCAGGAATGCTTTGGCTAATAGGAATCAAGGTGAGGCTTTAGCAAGATCAAAAGACACCCTTTTGCAACAAGAGACTAAGTCAGTCCTTACTTTAACAATCACTTATCACACATATGCCGGATTCAAAACTCTCATTCTCAGACTTTCATTATTACTACGATGCCGGGACTCGGATCATGGCTCCCATATCGTGGAGCACACGACGATTCGAATTGCTTAATATACCCAGCTGGGGCTTCCTAGCCACACGATGTATGCAGGACCAAATATCTTACATACATCAACTCACACTTGTATTTCTCCATGCCAGAACGGGTGTACAGTACACCACCTCCCTACGGCCGCTCGGTCACTTCGGCGGTGCGCATCGTAGGATGGGTACACGCTACTGTCCGTTCTAGTAACGAATAGTTCAAGTGGAGCTTACTGCCATTAGCATGCGACTAGTACTATCCAATAACCTCATGATCCCAGGGCCAAACAACGGACGGTCCTTAACCGACACAAAGTGGGCGACACTACATCGGGGCAATAGCCCCTCCCCGATGCAAGTCACTCCACCGACGCCTCGAAGTTACTCATCATCATGTTCTTGTTGTATACCATTGACCCCGTCGAACAAGGATAAACAACAAGCAACATCAGGTTTTCGTAAATTCCCTTCGGGGAGTATTGTTATCACCTTTCGAAAACAATTTTATCAAAACCTACACTAGTAGCAAGGCTAAAAAGCGCAACTAAGCATTTCGAAATCAAAAAAAGGTGTACAGGGTAAATTAACAAGGTACAGTAAATGCATCAAAGTAGGATAGCACACAACTCCTATACCTAATGCATTATATCATCACATGAAATCATAAAAAAAACTTTCGAAATACAAGGACGGGTTTGAATGCATCCGGGGCTTGCCTTGGGGCTCGAAGAAGTGAGGCTCAGTTACCCAATCACCGTGGATCGATCCAACCTCTTCGAAAACCGGAGACGGCTCGACTTCCTCTTCTTCGGGCAGAAACGGCTACGATAAAGATGCATGATTACAATGCAATAAACAAAAGAGCATGCGATAATGATGCGACGATTATTAGTCGATCTTGAGTACAACTTTCCTTCACGGCAACCTTGCACTAAGAAGGTATAACTAGCGTCGACGATGACGGACTAGCGATACGCAATCAACATGAAATGCCGAAGGTCATTAGGGTTAATGACCTAGGGTCATCACTCAATCCCAAAATCAAGCAACCCTAATGGTGATTAGAGTGATTACTAATTTATTGACCATTTTTACAGTCGTTGAAAGCCACTAATTAACCTGCTAATTGGGAATTAACTTAACCCTAATTAATTAAAGAATTACTAATTAAACATGATTAATTAAGGAATTAATTAAGCCTAATACAAAACTTAATTAAAACAGGATCAAACTTTATAATTAAGATCATCATCACCTAATTAGCACACAAAACAAATTTCAAAATTTTTTGGACTTATATTTTAATTATTAAAAATCATGGAAATTGCATTTCTTAATTAAAGGAGCAAATTAAAGCACAATTAAATTTTATTGGAAAACCAGGGTTAGTATTTTTCATGGACAGATACCATCACAAGGAGCACATAAATATTTTCCTCACATTTTTATCTGCCCAATATAAATTACAACAAAAAGATGAAATACACCCTTTTAAAATACAAAAAGAAAAAGAAAAACAAAAACTTCTTCCTCAAGCGGGCTACGGCGTCTCTGCCCAGCGCCCGCTCACGGCACGGCGCGCGGCCTGCTCGGCCTGTATTTTCTCGCGCCCTTCTTCTCTTCAAGGCTCGCTGACAGTCGGACTCCGCCCTCACATGGCCGGGCGCCTCCCCTCTCATTGCTCGCCTTCTCCCGACGGCGCACGGCGACGGCCCGGCGGCGCAACTCGCCAACGGCGACCCCTCCAAAGGTAACATCACAAAAACGGATTCCTCCTCCGAGATGCACCTAACGAGCTATCATACGCTCCGCTCGCTCTGAGCGCTCATGGCGGCAGCCATGGCGCTCGGCGGCACACACGGCGACGGCGGACGAGCCCACCGGAGTCCTCCGGCGGCATCGAGTGTACCAACGTGATCAAAGACTCAAAGGCGAACTCGCAATCGCACGCACACGACTTCGGACGGGATCGCTATGCACGACCGTGAGCGCAACCACGGCGGACGGTGAAGCTCACCGGTGCTCACGGCGTTCCGACCAAACTCTGGCGACTCTAACGCAACCAACACCCGGGTCATGCTCGGGGAGCTCACCACAGCTTCAAAACAAAGATGCAACGAGCTTGGAGAGGGGCGGAGGGTGTTTGATGGCGGTAGCAAAGGGATCGCGGCGGCGCGAACCGAGGAAGATGACGGCGTTCCGACGCCAGTCGGGGACTCCTTCGCGCCAACGGACAAGCCGATAGTGATTAGCATCCAACCATGAAACTAAGACAAGCCAGGGATGGAGTTGGTAGGCACGGAGTTGCCACCCCCCGACTGTAGGACGATGGCTCGCGGCGCGGCGATCCGGCCGAGTTGGAGAAGACGACGTCGCCCGGGCTACTCCGGTGGTTCCAAACGATGACTAGCAGCTCCAAGGATGCGCAAGGGCGGGCGGAAAGGATGACCGGAGCAATTGAGCAGTGATCGTGGGTGTTGCTCGAATTTTGCAAGGCAAGCGACGGCGGCCGGCGGTGAGCGATGGGAGGGAAAAGGAGCACCGGCGGCCGTGGAGTTGATTTTATAGGCCAACGGTGAGCTGGGCCAGTGGAAGGGAGGTTCGCGACGACGACGAGCTGGGCGGCGTCGCGTGAAAGGCGGGAAGGCGCCGAACGGCCACGGCGACGGCGGCCGACCGGGTCGGCATGGGCAACCGATGAGGTGCCCCCCCCCTGTCTCAGCGTAGCGAGCCAGCACATTTTTCTATTTTCAAAATTATTTTCAAAAATTGTACTGTACACAAAAAATATCCTAAAATACAGATTGTTCAAAATTTTGTGCTCTACAAGTTTTATTAAAGAAGTTTTGTCAGATTCAAACTAGTTTTTGAATTTGAACTTCAAGTTTGAATTTAACACAAAACCCTAACTTTAGGGATTTTAAAATTACTTTCAAATTTTGAATAAAAGATGAAAATCTCAAAAAATAAAAGTTGTTCTATTTCTCAATATCTACAACTTTCATTTAGGGAGTTTTTCATGAAACCAAATAATTTTTGAATTAGGGTTTAAAACTTAAAAGGAGACATTTTCCAATTCAAACAACTTTTGAAATTACTTCAAATTTTATTCAAAAACTTGAAAAACTTTGTATACCAAAGTTGTAGAGCTCAGAGAGATGCACAAACTGTATTTTTGGAGTTTTCCCAAATTTTGAATATTTTGAGGTGAAATGGTAAAGGGGGCAAAAACACTTTGAAAATCTCCGTTTTTGAAATGTTTTTGAAATTGAATTCTTGGGCAAATAATTAGTGATGTTGTGGCACTCTTTCAAAGTACAAACTTCATACTTTGAAATGGTGCCAATGGTTAGCAACTTTTATTTAGAAAATTGATTATGGTTAGCTCACCAAAATTGAAAGTGAAATTCAAATTCCTATACTTAGCCATCAAGCTAGGGTTTAGGATTTTGAACTCAAATTTCAAATTTGGTTCTTCCTTGCACCTCACTTGACTTGTAAAACATCTTTGGGGTGTGAGTTAGAGTTAGCCAAACAATTGCAAACATCAAGGTTGGTTTTAGTTGATTATTTTTATAACCAAAATTAAAATTGTGAGTGGAAATTTAAATATCAACACATACACATGTGACATAGAAAAGCTCAAATCAAACCCTAGAATTGTAAACTCATTTTAAATGTTTGATTTAGGGTTCTCTAATCATGGATGCTTATGCAATGATGATGACATGGCAGGTTTTGGTTTACGTAACACCGGGGTGTTACATTATATTCCCCTTAAAAGGAATCTCGTCCCGAGATTCAAAGCTTAGGACTAAGTAATGGAAAAGGAAATGTGTCGAGCAACCACATCTTACATGGTTTCATAAGGGAGGTAGAAGGGTTCATATTACAAGTCTCATATTTTTTTTAGAAAGTCACGATTGTTAGAAACCAATCATGACTTAGGAGAAGGAAGGAAGAAACTCCGGAAAGTGCTCATTCAAGAATTCCTCGATTCCCAGTGTTGCTTCATCCTCGAATGCTGATCCCACCGAATTTTATAAAATCTTCTTATGTGCCTGTGGGTGACCCGATCCTTTCGATCAAGAATTTTGACTGGATACTCAACACACTTCAGATCAGGTTCGACACGGAGATCTTCAATGTCAGTGACTTTGTCTGGTACTTGCAAGCACTTTTTCAGTTGGGACACATGAAACACATTGTGCACCATGCACAAGGCTAAGAGCTATCTTGTCCATAGGGATAAGAATATCATGTTCTAGGGTTCATACCTTAGTTAGCTAGTTAGAGTGGAGTAGAGAGGGGTGTGAGGGAGAGTTGGGGAAGAACCATCTTTTTTTCGGTCTTCCCCACTTGTCCCCTCAATGAGCATGTTCTTGGTACCTTAACGGGATCTTGACCAAGTAGGTGTTCATGGTTGTTATTGTTTTCTCTGTCTTTTGATTAGATGAGCTTTACCTAAGCGTGTTTGTGGGTTCGTTGTTCGTTGCTTGGATGAGTAACGGATGCTCTAGTAGAGGGTCCCTGATAAAGACGGATCGCCCTGATCGACGCTAGAGTAGTAGACGATAGCGTAGACGTGGTGTCTAAGCTAGAGACTACCTTCCTTTGCCTCACACTCCACGGATGAGGGGTAGGTGGCAAGTGGTGACAGCCCTGTCCGTCCCTTGTAATCCCCCACGTTCGGGTGTGGCGTAGAGCTGTAGGCCGGCAACGCTTGGCAGACCAAGTGTTATCCGGTGCCCGAAGTGAGCAAGTGGAAGTATTGCTTGTTTAACCTTTAGACTGTGAAGCCATAGGAATCCATCTCTAACTTCATCACTCTACCCTTGTGTACCTTAGGATGCCAGCTCCAGTTTAGGTTCTTTCTTTCTTTCTTTCTTCTTTATTCCCCGAGATTGGTTTCCGTGTGTGTGTCACACTATCCAAATATCTATCATGGTTTACCCCCTGCTATGAACTTTGGTTTACTATACAACATGTTATCTTGTTCATGTACTCAATAGAGTCTTTTATACCCGAGCCTTCCTTTGGGAAAATATAAATAACGATACCCGAATACTCACGGGTGAAATGCTACAACGGTAATTCCGTGCGCTTGCGGATTTGTTCTGTAATCGTTAAGAACTACCATTGAGACGTTTCTTGGTTTCATTGCTAAGGATGCAATCCCAGTAATAATGCTAAGAATGCCCACAAGCATTCCTGGCACTGTTGCTGAGAATGTAAAACTAGTGATGACGCTAAGAAACGCCAACAAGCATTTCTGGCGCCGTTGCCGGGGAAGGCACTAGGTTAAAAGGATCTTTTAGAACATGTTCATGATGATATGTCTGTGTAGTAACCACTGGTCATGCAGGATTACTTTGCTTGTTTTCCCCTGTTGTGGATGAAAACAGGATAGTGTTTAATGAGGTTCAAGTTGCCGACAACCTTCACTAAGAATCCGGAGTCACTCCAAAGGACGGCCCAACTCTTTATCATTTCTCCTTCCAACACTCCGTTGACAACCGAAGAACTCGTCACCCCAGCACCATCAGCATTAAACTCGAAGGCCTAGGCCGTACTCCATGAGTTCCCTGTTTTCATTGTTGCCAACATGCCCGTTGGGCTCGTTGTCAACATGAGCAACATAAACTTCGTACTAAGGACCAGGCTGATAAAAAATGGTGCAGGAATCCCTAAATATCAAAAGGTAACGATTCGAATTCTAACTCAATTATATTTCGAATCGACTTTTCTTTTAAAGAATATTTTGAAAGAACAAGCTAAAAAACCTCATGAACAAGCTTGTCTCTAATGATAAAATTTGAAAAAAGATCTCTTCCATAATAATAAAAGGTTGTCTTCCTCTAAAAAATCAATTGATCTTTTACAAAAAAAAAAAAAAAAGAAACGTATTTAGCTCATATTGCTACTTGCTATTCCTGCAAGCCATTTTTTTTTTAAGCGGTAATTACGAGTGGAGGTAAGTCCACTGCATTCTCCATATTTTCTAACCATGCAGGAAAAGATAAAGAACATAGGGAGATGAACCTTGAATAAAACTTTGGGTCTCATGCTAGCTTGGGGGAGACCCGGCTTAAAAAAAGGGGAGAGATCAAGGAAGCCATCAACAACCATGAGTAACCATGGCACCGATGCAGCAAGCTCAATACTTCCATCCCCAGATGCTGCCGTTAAGTGTACTCAGGTATGTAGATGATCACCAACCTTTTTACTCACTTATCTCCATGGAAATATATATAAAAAAAGCTCATGCTTTCCATATTTATGTCATATCCTCTGGTTTGGTTATGTTCACATGAAATATGACCATAGGCTTTTTAAATTAAGCATGGTGCTTAGGTTGAAATAGCCTTCTTTAACAAAATTTAGACATGGTGTTTAAATTTTGGTTAATGAACTTTGAGTATATTTCATAAACTATGGAATTAATTTTATATGGAGATAAAGCAAGGATATGAACATTTTGTTTTATCATCTCAACCTTGTTTGTGTATAAAAGGTTTGGTGAGAAAAAAAAATACATGTTTTTGTCATCTTTTAATAAACTCCGTTGGATGAATCTGGAACAACCATGTTACCTCATCTACATAAATGTGTTTTGGTTTGGGTATGTTGAGTGAGCTATCAAGCTTTCATGGGCTCTTTTATTTAAAGCATGATGCTTAGATTTTTGTAGCCTACCTTGATGAATTAAGCATGATGTTTAGCTTGATTAATTGAACTAAAACCATTGCATGTAGACTTTGGTCAATGTTATATGGACTAACCCATGCAGGAAATTATCAATAAATCATAAGGGTAAGTCTTAAAGTTGACAACGAAGATAAGAAAAATAAAAACAGATTTGATAACACTTCAAAAGAAAAAAATATTTTATAAAAAAAAAAAAAGTTTAACAAAATAAAATAAAAGAGTTGGGAGAAAGTTATCAAGCAGGTCGCTACAACTAAAAAGCTTATCTTGAACCTTTTTATGACAAGCTAGCTTGCTTAGCTTGGGGAGGACCCCCTTGTGGTAAAATGTATCCTATACTCCTGTTTAAGTTATTTTTATTATCTAAAAAACATGATAAAAATAATAGTTATAATAATAATAACAAATAACTTATGATGAATAAAAATATAATTCCACTCTAATATATGTGATGTAAAATATGCTCGGTATTTTCCTTGTTGAAATGATGAATAGTTGCTCTGTCTTATAATTCACATGTGCCTAGTTTATAATTTAGTTTTCCCCGAAATCTAAGTTTATTGGCTTTAAAAAGTTCATCCTAGAAATTTGGAAACTAAGTGGGTTGCATAGAGCTTAATCTAGTCTAAGTTGATATAAAGCTTTGATATGGTATGACTTACGGTTTGCTATAAACTTGCTCTATGAAAAGCCTCAAATACCGGAGTTAAAAAAATCCAAACAATAAAATCAAAATTCTTCTGATATTATCTAAGTAGATTGCTTTGTTATGCACCCATGATCGGATTCACTTACACGTATAAAAGTTTTTGCTCTTCATGTATGATTCTCTCTTAGAAGTCGAAAAGAGTGTGGGCTATATGAATAAAAGATGCCATGCCAAAGAAGCATGAGCCAATAAAAGATGCCATATCAAAAAGGTATGTGCCAAAATAAAAAAAAGAGAAAAACAAGGGGGTGCAAAGACACCCGCCTGAGAGAAAAAAATGGGTACAAAAAAAAGTATCCGCCAGGGAGATAGTCCACACTTCTTAGAAAGACAAAAGAGAGAGAGAGAGTCATGCATAAGAGTTTGAAAAGATAAAAATGTTTATCACACTTGCACATTCAAAGTGTATAGCTTAGTAATTGGCTATGATCCTATCATTTGAATTGTGCTCTCATTACAAATTTTCAAAAATTAAAAACTTCGGGAATAAAAGCAATTCAAAGAGTAAGTTTTATGTGAATTCTGGGTTTACCTATCTTGCTAAATACCAAACTAAGACATGATATAGCTAGAAGCCCCACAAGTAACAAGTGTAAAAGGATGAATGAAAAATACCAATTTATTTAGATCAAAGATGAAAGCTTTGTTATAAGCTAGGCACTTGTGAAATATAATCGGCATAGAAGCAACTCCTGATCAACAACCAAGTTCTCAGCTTTTGCTCGAGAACGAGCAAAGGGTAAGCTTGGGGGAGTTTGTTGGCGGTCGTTACCGACAATCTTATACCGCCAACTACGCTCCAAAAAGGGGATAACTTGCATGCTTTACACACATATACATTTACTATTGACCTATTTCCACATGTATTGGAAGAAGATTGTTTTGCAGAAACCATACATGTAAACAGTGGAAAAGGTCAAGCAAATACGCTTTCTGGATGGCGTAAAACACCAAATGGAGAAGAGGCCCACTCACCAAGAACATCCTGGGCCAACCACCACCACAGGAGGGATCCAGGACAGGTCCAAGACCCACCATCCAAAGGCGGTGCCGAGGGGGCTCACCCCTGGTGCGGGCGCACCCCTCTGGCTGCCAAACAGGCCCATCTTTGGATGGCGGTTTCCCACGTCGGTGTTGAGGTCGGTTCCAGGCGGCATTAATTCTCCCTCGGCCAAAACCGACCTTAAGCTACTATAAAAGGAGGGGAGGAGCCCCCATTCCAACACACACCACACCTTGGAGCCATTCTCCCTCTCTACTCTTTAGGCTTAGCTACTTTTATCTTTTATCTTTAGTAGTGGAGCTAGGCCAAGCCTTGTAATTGGAGAGCAAGGGCACTTGGAGATTTGGTATGATTTATATATTGTTCTTCATTCTAATTCATATCATGTTCTTCATTTTGTTCTTGTTCTTATTCTATCAATTTGGTTATGAACTAGAGCTAGATTATTATGTTACTAGTTTAGCATATGATCTTGTTTGTTCTATCGTTCATACCATGCACAAGGCTAAGAGCTATCTTGTCCATAGGGATAAGAATATCATGTTCTAGGGTTCATACCTTAGTTAGCTAGTTAGAGTGGAGTAGAGAGGGGTGTGAGGGAGAGTTGGGGAAGAACCATCTTTTTTCGGTCTTCCCCCACTTGTCCCTCAATGAGCATGTTCTTGGTACCTTAACGGGATCTTGACCAAGTAGGTGTTCATGGTTGTTATGGTTTTCTCTGTCTTTTGATTAGATGAGCTTTACCTAAGCTTGTTTGTGGGTTCGTTGTTCGTTGCTTGGATGAGTAACGGATGCTCTAGTAGAGGGTCCCTGATAAAGACGGATCGCCCTGATCGACGCTAGAGTAGTAGACGATAGCGTAGACGTGGTGTCTAAGCTAGAGACTACCTTCGTTTGCCTCACACTCCACGGATGAGGGGTAGGCAGCAGGTGGTGACTGCCTTGTCCGTCCCTTGTAATCCCCCACGTTCGGGTGTGGCGTAGAGCTGTAGGCCGGCAACGCTTGGCAGACCAAGTGTTATCCGGTGCCCGAAGTGAGCAAGTGGAAGTATTGCTTGTTTAACCTTTAGACTGTGAAGCCATAGGAATCCATCTCTAACTTCATCACTCTACCCTTGTGTACCTTAGGATGCCAGCTCCAGTTTAGGTTCTTTCTTTCTTTCTTTCTTTCTTCTTTATTCCTGAGATTGGTTTCCGTGTGTGTGTCACACTATCCAAATATCTATCATGGTTTACCCCTGCTATGAACTTTGGTTTACTATACAACATATTATCTTGTTCATGTACTCAATAGAGTCTTTTATACCTGAGCCTTCCTTTGGGATAAATATAAATACGACACCCGAAATACTCACGGGTGAAATGCTACAACGGTAATTCCGTGCGCTTGCGGATTTGTTCTGTAATCGTTAAGAACTACCATTGAGACGTTTCTTGGTTTCATTGCTAAGGATGCAATCCCAGTAATAATGCTAAGAATGCCCACAAGCATTTCTGGCACTGTTGCTGAGAATGTAAAACTAGTGATGACGCTAAGAAACACCAACAGTAGGTTGAGACTGTATGCCACCTGCCCACATCTTTCAGTGATTTGGAATGGGCCAATGTAACGGGGTGCTAATTTGCCTTTAACCCCAAAGCGAGTGACCCCTTTGGTGGGTCATACCTTCAAATAGACAAAGTCTCCCACTTGGAATATCAACGGTCGATGTCTTTTGTCTGCATAACTCTTTTGCCTGGACTGAGCTATTCTTAGATTAGCTTGAATCTGCTTCACCTTATCTTCAGTTTGTTTTACTAAATCAACCCCGAAAAACCATCTTTCTCCTGTTTCAGACCAGTTAAGTGGAACTCGGCATGTTCAGCCATACAGTGCTTCAAATGGTGCCATTTTGATGCTCTCGTGATAACTGTTGTTGTAAGCAAACTCCACTAAGGGCAAACATCTATCCCAAGCAGTGGAATAGGTTAGCACACATGATCTTAACATGTCTTCTAGGACTTGACTGACTCTCCCTGTTTGATCGTCAGTTTGAGGATGATAAGCGGTACTTGTATAGCAATTGAGTACCCATAAATTCTTGAGACCAGAATTGAGCAACGAATTGAGCACCTCTATCAGTGACTATGCTCTTTGGTACACCATGCAAACTCATGATTCGTCAATGTAAAGTTTAGCATAATGAGGAGCCTGGTACTTATTCCTTACTGGTATGAAATGAGCGGACTTAGTCAAGCGATCAACAATTACCTAGATGGAATCATAGCCTCGAGCTGTTTTTGGAAGACCTACTACGAAATCCATACTAATATCTTCCCATTTCCAGGCTGGAATCGGTAGAGGTTGCAATTCCCCGACGGGTTTTAAGTGAACAGCTTTGAGTTTCTGATAGACATCACATTGTGCTACATAGCGAGCTATCTCAATCTTCATCTTTGTCCACCAGAACCTCTGCCTGAGATCATGATACATTTTGTTACTACCTGGATGAATCGAAAAGCTAGTCAAATGGGCTTCATCAAGAATCAGCTGGCGGAGTTTAGGAACTTTTGGAACCACTAGTGTGTGCTTGAACCATAGTACTCCATTATTATCAATATGAAAACAAGATGCTTGACTTGCCTAGACTTTATCTTTGATATGAGCTATCCCCTTACTTATTCGTTGAGCTTCTATAATCTGGTCTTGAATAGATGATTTCACTGTGATATTATTCAAATCTCCTTGTGCGATCATTTCAATTCCCAACCTTCCTAATCCTTGACAGAGATTGAGACTTGTAGGTGTGATAGATAAACAGTTACACTGAGGCTTACGACTGAGTGCATCAACAACCACATTGGCTTTACCCAGATGATAGTGTACCTCTAGGTCATAATCTTTGATCAACTCAAGCCATCTTCGCTGCCTCATATTTAACTCTAACTGAGTAAAGATATACTTTAAACTCTTATGGTCAGTGTATATGTGACATAGATTTCCTAGCAAATAATGTCTCCAGATCTTAAGAGCATGCACAATAGCTGCTAACTCTAAGTCATGAGTAGGATAATGTTCCTCATGACGTTTAAGTTGCCTTGAGGCATAAGCTATCACTCGACCCTCTTGCATCAAGACACACCCAATACCAACTCCCGAGGCGTCACAGTATACATCAAATGGCTTCTCGACATTTGGTTGTGCTAGGATTGGAGCGGTGGTCAAAAGCTTTTTGAACGTTTGGAATGCTTTTTCACACTCAGATGACCATTGGAACTTGGTTTGGTTTTTTAGAAGCTCGGTGATTGGTTTGGAGACTTTGGAGAAACTTGGAATGAAACGGCGGTAATATCCCGCCAGTCCTAGGAAACTTCGAACTTGGTGTACGGTGGTGGGTGGTTTCCAGTTTAAGACGTCTTGGACTTTGCCAGGGTCAATGGCTACGCCCTCAGCAGATAGGACATGTCCAGGGAATGAAATTTTATCTAGCCAAAACTCACACTTGCTAAACTTGGCATAGAGTTGGTGTTCTCAAAGACGGGTTAACACAATATGAAGATGTTCCGCATGTTCTTCTTTGGTCTTAGAGTAAATAAGGATGTCATCTATGAAGACGACAAACTTATCAAGCTCAGGCATAAACACAGAATTCATGAGGTACATTAAATGGGCTGGAGTATTGGTGAGACCAAAGGAAATGACTAGATACTCATATAGGCCATATCTGGTAACAAAGGCGGTTTTATGTATGTCTTCGGGTTTGATTCTTATTTGGTGATACCCAGATCGGAGATCAATCTTGGAGAACACTTTGGCTCCCACAAGTTGGTCAAAGAGAAGATCAATACGGGGAAGAGGGTATTTGTTTTTAATGGTCACCTCATTCAAAGGATGGTAGTCCACACACATCCTTAGGGACTGATCTTTCTTTTTCACAAATATTGCTGGACATCCCCATGGTGATGAGCTGGGTCGAATAAACTTCTTGGTAAGTAATTCTTCCAGCTGAGCCTTCATTTCAGCTAACTCTTTTGGTGGCATTCTATAAGCACGTCCGGATACTGGCACTGCTCCTAGCTTAAGCTCAATTGCAAACTCTACTTCACGCTCAGGTGGCAAACCCGGCAAATCTTTAGTAAACACATCGGGAAACTCATAGACTACAGGTATATCTTGAATTTCTTGAACAGAGTTGACACAAACTTTCTCAATAGCCCTCCTTGGAGTAGGAAATTGGATAATAAGTTGGGTTGTTTTATCAAGTGAAACTAGCTTAATATTTCTATTCAAGGTGTCTATTACTGCAGCCCGCTGATAAAGCCAATTCATACCGAGGATCACATCTATCGTCTGATCCTTTAGCACTACCACAGTTGTGGTAAAAGAATGTCCACCCAAACTTATGGGGACTTGGTGCACTATTTTTGTGGTTCGGATTCGCCCTCCAGGCATCTGGATTAGAAAACTTTCTGCTAAATCCCTTATAGGTATATCATGGTTTACCACAAAAGTTCGGTTGATGAATGTATGTGATGCACCAAAATCAAATAACATAAGTGCAGGATGATTGGCAACAGGGAATGTACCCATCAAAACCGGTTGCCCAGCAGGTATCTCATCAGCCTCCATGTGATAGACACGTCCGGTCTTCCTTTCAGCACTACCCTTCTGCGGATTCTGATAATTTCCCTTATTCCAGTTCTACTGCTGCGGCTGCTGCTGGCTGCCAGAACCCCTCTGAGAGTTGGAGTTATTAGTCTTTAGGTAGGGGCATTCTCGGGAGAAGTGCCCAAGCTTGCCACAGTTGTAACAGGGAGCTCTGTTGCTTGGTGGGTTTTGGGGATTTGGTGGAGCTTGGAGAGCTGGGTTTCGAACAACTGGGTTGTTCGGCTGCTGTGGATAGTTGGTGGTTGCTGCAGGGCGAACATAAGTTTGCTGCCTATTTGGGTATTGTTGGTGAGGAGGGCGGAATGGTCGATGATTATGGTGGATGGGATGGAAAATAATTCTCTAGCGCTTTTTAATGCCACCAGAGGGTCTAGGGACACTTTGTCTCTTCTCAGCCTTGTGTTTCAGCTTGGACTTCTCATCGCTCAATGCAATGTCTACAGTTTCATAAAAGGTTGCATTAGGGCTGGCAGTCAGGTGGGACTCGATCTTCCCATTTAGGCCCCTAATAAAACAGACCTTCATTTTGGAATCAGTATCCACATGCTCAGATGCATACTGGGATAGATGATTGAACTTGTTAATATATTGCAGCACAGGCTGCCCTCCTTGCTTCAAGGAAAGGAACTCCTCTAGCTTAGCTTTCATAACCCCTGCTGGGATGAAGTGTTTGCGGAATGCTTCCATAAAGCCACCCTAGGTAGTCTGCTGACCTACTGGCAGTCGGGCTATAAAGTTCGACCACCAGGTTGCTGCAGGACCCCTCAGCTGCTACACTGCGAACCTCACTTTCAGGCGATCAGGGCAGTCAATCAGATCAAACTTTTGTTCTATGACACGAAGCCATTCATCAGCTTCCAGTGGCTCATCAGCCTTAGAGAAGACTGGTGGACGAGATTCAGAGAAGTCAGCATAGGTTAATTCATGGCCATTATTGCGCCCACAGTTGCCTTGTGGCGCATTCTGGTTATTACGCCCCATTTCCCTCAATAGACGGGTATTCTCAGTGGTAGCATTGACCAGAGCAGCAATTGCTTTGGCCAAGGATGGTGGAGCGGGTGGTGGATTGGGAGCATCACCCCCACTTTGAGCGGAACCAGCCATATCTGAAGCGCGAGTACAGGGCATCCGTTGCAAACAAGTCCAACTTTATTCACAAGCATTTTATTGGACTTAAAGGAGAGTACAAGCACACATTTTTACATAGTTGCTTATTTATCATACACGTCCGCTCTTAGGCAGGACCTTCCCCGGTTGAGCTACATGTCACACTATTTTACATATATTACATCATGACTGTGCTAGGCCTCAAACGTCTCCATTGTCGGCCACGGACTCACGGTCAACCTCCTCGGAGTCCTCCCCATGGTACTCACCGCTAGGAGGGTGAGTAGGAGACTCCACGTCAGCCTTTGTCTCCTCAGCCACACGGGGCTGCCCGTAGTGCATCCTATGGATGTCCTCGTGGAGCTCGTGGTTATCTCGCTCGAGCTCCTCCACGTAGAACTCTAGCTCGTGCGTACGTGCCCGAGCAACATCCTCACGACGCCAAGCTTCATCGCGTTGCGCGATGGCTTTCTCCCACTCAGCCTTCCACTTCCCAATCTCTATGACATTTTCCACCCTGTGTCAGGAAGCCACTAAGAGCACCTCCTCCATCTCCTCAAACGCTATCTGACGCTTTGACTTAGGCTTCGGCTTTGGCTCACAAGGACCGGCCTCACTATCATTGTTGCGAGGGGCGAGCTGGTGGCGAGGCACACCCTTCGGACCAGTCATCTTGCGAGGTGTGAGCTTGGTACGTGCCATCCTGTAGAAGGGGAAGATAGAATAGTAAGGATAGAGTGGGAAATTCTAAGGTTAGCAAGAAATAGGATTGATTCTACTTAACCCAAACCACTTTAACAGGGATATGATTAACTTTAATTAACAGGTTAATTAAGCATGATGCATGATCGAACCTACGCAGCAATATAAAACTTTTAAGGAACACATACATTAGTTATAATATAGGGCAAAAAGAAAATCAAGCATGATACTACACCCTAAACCTTCCAAAAGAAGCTAGAAAGGTTACTAGAAAGAATTAAGGTAGAGTAAAAGCAATTTGGACCAAAACATCAAGTTAACCTTTTAAATCCAAATTATTCAGAAGTTTTTGCAAAATAATACTACAAGCATCCATGCAAGAATGGCTCTGATACCACTCCGTGGTAGAACCTTCTAAATTATATGGCCCACAAGCACCCGTCATTGTTCCAAAGACCTCCGACGGCTATGCTTGTGTACCACATAACTTAAAATGTCCTGTTGGGTGAAACCCCGATGAAACCACGAAAACTAAGATCGCATTCTCGTAGAGATATTGCAATATTACAACAGTTTTTATACAAAATACAACAGAGTAGCGGAAGACTTACATAACCATAATCTAATCAGTTATTTATCAAACTTATACAAACTAGTGATTAAGTTATTACAAACCAGAGGAGTATCATTAAGTAACTTTAGTATAAGCCAAACAACAAAAGTGCCCCGCCCAAAGGCCAAACAACCTATTTCTTATCGGACACTTCAACAACCGTCATGCAGCAAGGGCCATAGCACACTTGCTCATGCGGTTTACTTGCAATAGGGATAGAACAAACCCTGATTACAAAAGTACTCCGCAAGACTTACCCGACGGTAAAAAGGGATGAAGACTCAGGAATGCTAGCTGATAGGTATCAAGATAAAGCTTAACAAGACCAAGGACTCTTTTGCATAAAAGCTTAGTTGAAACCTTTTAATCATCATTAATTACAAAATTATGAAATCAGGATTCAGAAAATCAAAAAGGAAAAAGAAAACACTTTTCTTTCTCTCATTGGGCCTACTGTGCAGCCCAACCTGGCCGAGAGGCCCAAATGGCCCAGTGCAGGCCGAGCGGCGGCGCACAGCCAAGACGACGGCGGTGCTCGCCATCGGCGAGGTCGCCGGCGACGAGAACTACACTAGTGTGATCAGCACACCACGACGGACCTATCGAGCTATTAGTCGATCTCTAACTCGCACTGGAGCACCTTATGGCGGCGACCATGGCAGGCGGCGGCGCACGGTGCATGGCGGCAGAGCTCGTCGGAGCTTCTCCGGCAGCGCTGAGCACACCAACACGACTAGAGACACAAAACGGACATGGCAGAACACGAACGCGACTCGCAACGGCGCTAGGTGGACACGGCGGCGTGCGCGACAGCGATGGCGCTGCGGAGCTCGTCGGCGAGGTGACATTCTAACCGAACCAAAGCAATTCAGACGCAACTAACACCCTAGTCAGCATCAGGTGCTCACCGCGACTTCAAAACAGCGGCGCGACGGGCTCGGAGTCGTCCGGAGCTAGGTTGGCGGCGGTGGCAGCGGCTGCAGCGGCGTGAACCAGTGAGCTCGTCGGCGTTCCGACATCTCCCCTGGTATGTTGTGCAAAACTAGAGATCGATGATGATCAGTGAGATAAGGCGAAGCTAGTGGCGTGGCTGGTTGGGATGGAAACAT
Organism: Chrysopogon serrulatus; assembly: GCA_015844335.1. Lineage (NCBI taxonomy): Eukaryota > Viridiplantae > Streptophyta > Magnoliopsida > Poales > Poaceae > Chrysopogon > Chrysopogon serrulatus. The sequence continues at coordinate 835,574 of JADLZL010006017.1, read as the reverse complement.
TAGGAGGAGAGCTAGCCACGGTGGGGAGCTCACGGCGGCGATGGGTGACCGGAGCAGAAGAAGACGACAGCGGAGGGGACGATTCCGACTAGCTGAGGCCATGGCTGGGGTTCAGTGGATGCGCAAAGGAGCGACAGAGCTATGGGTGGCGTATTGGGGACGACAGTGGAGTGAGCAGCGTGAATTCGGTGGCAAGTTGGTGGCGGTCGACGGCGAGCGGAAGAAAACAAACGCGGCGGCGACGGCATTCCGAGGCTTTATAGGCAACGGCGATGCACGTCATGGTGATAGCACGACGCGGCGAGCTCGACATGCTAGCAGCTGCGTGGCACGGCGAACCGTCGAGACGCGTGGGGGCGGCGGAAGCACGGCGGCGGCGACACCTCCTGCTTGCACTGTGCACCCCCCTTCTCCTTTTCCAATTTCAAAATAGCATTTTGAAATCTTTAAATTACTTTCAAATTTTGAACTAAACTGTTGGGGGAGTATAACGGAACAACGCCACGAAGAGGCGCCGGCATAGTCGAACGCCTTTTCGATAACGAATAAGGTTTCGCTGTGGCAAAATGGCTTTCGCCGGTCGGCGCCTCCCGTAGGGAGCAACTCGCCACCAGCGAACAGGTCAGCGCGACGGCGGAAGCTTTCTCGCTGGGTCGAAATATTTCTCGCCTTGGCGTTCCCTGGGGACGAGCCTGGCAGAGACGAAGGCCTTTTCGCTGGGTCGAAACGGTTTTCGTCAGTCACGATTGGTTATTAGGGGCCACAGGTGGGGAACACCGTGTCAGGGGAGCGGTTGAGCCTAAGGAGTGAAATGACATGAATACCCCTAGCTCTGAGTGGGGACATGAGGAGCAGGTACAGAGAAGCTTTCAGGAGGGTATGATCGGGAACTCCTTTAAAGGAGTGGGCTACCGTACCTATAAATACTAACTCAAGGGGTGGTAGGGGGGCTACTGGCTGGCTGATCCTCCGGCTGGTCCAAGGTTTAGTTCGCCTAAACAACAGTGGCGCCCACCGTGGTCGGCCTACTCCGACCATGGCTCCGAGAAAAGCTACCGCGAAGGCTACCGGCGATGCCCCCGAGACATCGAAGGGACAAGCGCGGGGCGAGAAGACCGTCCGACGAAAACCGCGCCCGGTGGATGGCGGAGGCACCGAGAATGAGCAACAAAGGCCGTCGTGGGCCGTCGCGTCCCACCGCCCGCCGAAGAGAAAGAGCGGACCCTGACGGGCGCGGCGAAGCCTCCGACGAAAAACCGTACCACTCGTAAGACAAAGTGGTCGACCACGCAAGGAAGTTGAGAAGGCTAGACAAGTACGCCGCTGAAATCGAAGCGCCGGAGTATCGGCGAGAACAGCTCCTCCAGAGGCACCGCTACGTGCGAGCGCATTTAAGCCGACCGCGCCATTATCGTGGCGAAGGCACACAAGCGGAAGCTACTCAAGGAGATCCAGCAGCTGTAGAAGTACGGCTACGTTTAGAGCGAAAAGAAAGAAACGGTCATCATCGACGACGACCAAGATAATTTCGAAGCTTTCGTCCCAACCTCTCCGTTGTCAAGAGAACTGCAGATGCACCCCTGGCCACCCAATTACAAACCAAGAATCCCTCCGTTCAACGGAAAGTCAGACCCTAAAAAGTTTATAGCGAATTACGAGACAGCCATATACTCAGCAGGCGGAGATGCTCGTACCTTAGCGAAATCTTTCATATTAGCAGCACAGGACATAGCCAGTGGATGGTTCAATTCACTCAAACCTCTGTCAGTTCGCTCTTGGTCGCAACTCAAGGCTGACATCCTGACAAATTTCGAAGGCTTCCATTTAAAGCCGAAGACAACGAGAGATGTCTTGAATTGTGTTCAGAAGGAAGGTGAATCTTTGGCCGAATACTTGGAAAGATTCATACAGATCAAAGCCCAAGTCCCAAGTATCCAGGACGAAACTGTTATCGCCGCCGCAACAGAAGGTCTGGGCATAGGGCAATGCGCAGCTCATTTGGCTCGGGACCCACCAGGTTCAGTCCACGAGCTCTTCGACATAATGCGTCGTTTCTCCAGGGCAGAGGGGGATTTCAGAAGAAGAAAGGAACACATGTGGGCATCCAAACTGCCACCTCAAGGCAAACAAAACAACGACCAAAGGGGCAATAGACCATTTCGCCCAGTCCACAACATGCAGCAAACGAATGAGCATACAACTCAGTACAATCATCATCATCCCAGAGCTCAGCAACCTGGCTCTGGCCGAGGTCAAAGTGGAGGAAGAACCGAAAGGGGCGGCAGAGGGGGCCGCACGGCTCATGCAGGGAACAGGGCACCTAGGCCGCCATTTTGTCTATTTTGCGGTGAAAACATGGGTCACACAACGAAAGAGTGCAAGTCGGCAAGTTGGCGAAGGAGCAAAAAGAGCGAGATGACGCGGCCAACCGCGAGTCACAAGCGAAGCATGTGTACCACAACACAGGCGGCCAGTATCAGCATGTGCAGCCGCTAAATGCCTACCACCTGCTCGGATACGCACAGCACCACCCTTTAGCGTGGCAGTTCGCATTTCCGCACAACCAGATGATCGCGTGCAGTCCCAGCTCTTCGGCAGCGGCCCCGGCTGCGCCGTCAAGCGAACAGCAGAACTCCAACGTCCAGACAAGCAGTGCGCGGGAAAGCTCCAGAGAATTGCAAATAGTAAACACTGTATTACCAACCAAGGGCCACATATTCGCGATAACTGGGGGGTCAAATCAGGAGCATCCAAGCAAAAGAGCGAAGAAGGATTTTGAAAGGAGGGTAATGACTGTAACCCTGAGGCCACCCCTTAACAGACCAGCATGGGCGACAATGCCAGTCACCTTCGACGAACAGGATTTCCAAGTGAGAGACTTCCCACACAGGCACGCTTTCCAGAATCACACGGTGAACATCGCGGGATACACCGTACACAACATACTGATTGATAACGGCAGCTCTGCTGATATCTTATTCGCCAAGGCCTTCGAAGCAATGGGTTTCGATAGAAGGGCAGTCGAACCAGCAGGCAATCCTTTGTATGGCTTCGGGGGAAAGAAGGTCGACGCTATGGGAAAGAAAAGAATTCCAGTGTCATTCCACAACGATGATCGTGTCCGCACAGAAGACATCACCTTCGATATCGTCAACATCGAAACCCGCACACGCCCATATTTGGCAGAGGCATCATTGACAAATTCGACATCATCATACGCCAAAGCTACCTGTGCATGAAAATGCCATCACCTTTCGGCATAATCACAGTTCACGGTGATCAAATAGCCGCAAGAAGAATCGAAGTAAAGCCAACTCCAGGATACAGCGTAATAAATGAAGTCGCGAAGCCCAAAGAAATAGCAGAAAAATCAGAAAAAGATACCAAGCGTGCAAGGCCTGCGGACAAGCATGACAAGCAAAAGATATCCCTTTCGCCAAACGACCCTTCGAAAACAGCCTACATAGGCTCCAGTTTGGAAGACGCCGAAGCAAAGAAGCTGGCAGACTTCCTCAGCGAGAACAGCGAGGTATTCGCTTTGTCCGCATCGGACGTAAAAGGCGTGAAACGCGATTTGGCACAGCACAACCTAAACGTTGGCCCCGAAGCCAAGCCAAGGAAACAAAGATTAAGAAAAATGTCGGATGAAAGGGCAGAAGGCGCGAAGCAAGAAGTGCAAAGATTGCTGGACGCCGGAGTAATCAGACCCGTGCAATACCCAGAATGGCTGGCAAATGTGGTAATGGTGTGAAAGAGCAACGGCAAATGGCGAATGTGCGTAGATTTCACCGACCTAAACAAGGCATGTCCCAAAGATCCGTTTCCATTGCCTCGAATCGACACCCTGGTCGACATTGCTTCGGGTTCCGAAATGCTCAGTTTGCTGGACTGCTTTTCGGGCTACCACCAGATATGGCTGAATCAAGATGATGAGGAGAAAACGAGTTTCATCACACCAGGAGGAACCTACTGCTTTCGAGAATGCCGGAAGGGTCAAGAAACTCCTGCAACTTTTTCCGCAATGACAAATAAGGTGTTCAAGGAACAAAAAGGAAGAAATCTTGTCGCTACGCCGATGACATCGTCGTCGTTAGCAAGAAGGAGACACACATCTCAGACTTGAGGGAGACATTCGAAAACATCAAAACTAGTGGGCTGCGTCTGAATCCTGAAAAATGTATCTTCGGCATCGAAAGTGGAAAGATGCTCGGTTGTATGGTCTCCGCCAGAGGAATAGAGGCGAACCCCGAAAAGATAGCAGCTATAGTCAACATGCAGCCACCAAGAAATCGAAGGCAAGTGCAACAATTGACTGGAAGACTAGCTGCCTTAAACAGATTCATATCTCGCTCGGCCGAAAAGGGACTTCCGTTCTTCAGAACGCTCAGGAACTCCGACCCCTTCGAGTGGGGACCCCTACAAGAATAGGCATTCGAAGACTTGAAAGCATATCTCGCTAAGATGACAACTTTGTCGTCACCTTCACCGAAAGCAACCCTGCTACTGTACCTCGCGGCATCCCCGTCGGCCGTGAGCGCAGTACTGGTAGAGGAGAAAGAATGCGAAAACAAACTTCGACAGTTCCCAATCTATTTCGTCTCTGAAGCGTTGGCCGGTGCTAAACTGAACTACTCCGAACTGGAGAAAATCGCTTACACAGTGGTCATGGCATCCCGTAAGCTCAAGCCCTACTTCCAAGCACACAACGTAAAAGTACTATCTTCGCAGCCGTTGGAGGCATTGTTCAAGAACCAGGAAGGAGCAGGAAGAATTGTGAAATGGGCAGCAGAGCTGAACGAGTTCGTCATTGACTACGAACACCGTTCTTCTATAAAATCTCAAGCCCTCGCAGATTTCATAGCGCAGATCGGACCCCAAAGAAGAAAAACGACACCACGCCGCAGTTCAAGAGGCCACGGGATCGTTTTTCACTCGCGATGGTGCCCGGGAGCATCCGGAGCAGGAATAGCCGCAATTCTGATCCCCCCGACGGGACCCAAACTCAAGTACGCAGCCAGGTTGGACTTCCTTTCAACCAATAACACAGCAGAGTATGAGGCAGTCTTATTGGGACTTCGCAAGCTAAGAGCACTCGGCGTGCGAAGATGCATAATCAAGACGGACTCGATGGTGGTGTCGGGTCAAATAGAGAAAACTTTTCTTGCAAGAGAACCCGAGCTAACCAGATACTTGGCAGCCGTGCGCTCGATGGAGAAGCATTTCGCAGGATTTTCTACATCAAGCATATTCCAAGAAGCGAGAACACGTATGCATTTAATATTGGCGAAAAGCGGCTGCTCAATCATTGGAAATGCCCTCGGATGTGTTCTTTCAGAAGCTAACAATTCAATCTGTCAAGGATGAAGAAGAAAGCCCAAAATTAATACACGCAATACTAAGCGAAGACTAGAGAACCCCCATCCTAGCCTTCATCAATGGCTCGTTCGAACCGCAAACAAAGCAGGAGATTGAGTGCTGGGTCGCCAAGACCAGACTATATTCGGTAATTGGTGGCGATCTATACAGGTCGTGTCGTAGCACCAATGCTAAAATGCATAAGCCGAGAAGAAGGAGTCCAGCTGCTAAAAGACATTCATTCCGGTACATACGGGGCTCATAGAGGACCACATGAGATAGCACACGCAGCGATGAGGCAAGGATTCTACCGCCAACAAATGCACTTGATGCGAAAAGAGTTAGTCCGGGCGGTGCAAAGGATGCCGGTTGTTCGCCAAAAAACAGAATGAACCAAATAACCTAACACGCTCAATCGTACCGACTTGGCCGCCTGCAGGTGGGGAGTCGATATTGTCGGTCCGCTACCTACAGCTCCGTGGAACGTCCGTTTCGCAGCTTGTAGCACCGAATATTTCACCAAGTGGGTCGAGGCTTAACCGCCGCAAAGATAACTTCGGGAACCATGATCAGCTTTGTTTGGCAAATAATAGTGTGTCGTTTCGGAGTGCCCTCCGTAATCACGGTAGACAACGGGAAGCGCTTCGATTCTGCGAGTTCAGAACTTTTTGCGAAGAACCGGCAATTCAAATTAATTTCGCTTCAAGATATCATCCAAAGATCAAACGGAGCAAAGAAAAGAGCAAACGGTTTAATCTTCGAATCGGTGTCAAAATCACTATTCGACGCCGAAGAAGGGAAGGTGGCCTCGGGGAGATGGTAACAAATGTTTTGGGGACACAAGTGTTTCAATCAATCAAGGGCTACCGGCTTTACTCCCTTCAGGCTCTTGTTCGAGACGAGGCGGTAACCCCGGAGGAACTCAAACTGGGCTCGTTTCGCACTCTAGTGGCAGCAAACACCCCAGTCAGCAGGTATGTCTGCCTGGAAGCCGTCGAAGCGGATAGGGAAAAAGCGGCGAAGAACCTAGACAAGTACCACGCCGAAACAAGGGGCTGGCGGAACAAGAAGGTCCTAAGGAAAAACATCTGCGAAGGGGACTTGGTCCTGGTCAGACACAACGACAAGCAAGGGAAGCTTTAGCCTCAGTGGTATGGGCCATTCATCGTAGCAAGTAGCGTGGGCGAAGGTGTTTTCTGCCTGCGAACAGAGGACGGGACCGAAAGCTCCAACACATACAACGCCGACAATCTTCGTCGTTTTTACCCTTGAGCCTAGGCTCTGTAACCTCCAGCTATTCGACATTTATGTAATATTCTTTCGAACAAACGCAATTCGAAGTGGAGAACGAACAGAGACTGAACGAAAATTCAGTATCGGTTTGAAAAGAAGCCCCGGTTTTCGTCTGAACCGGGCTCATCGAAGTCCAAACGGCACGAGCGCCCGGGCACATCGCGTCTCGAGACCTGTACCACCCAAGGGTGTTCTCTATCGAACGTTTGGTAACGCGCGAGCACTTCGCACAAACCAAACTATAAACACCCAAGGGTGCGTATCATGCGATACAAATTTCGAAATGAAGAAATCCTAAGGATACTTCTTTATCGAAAAACACAAATCGGGATTGCTAGCCAAATCAAGCGCAAACCCTAAAGTACGGGAGAAAGTACAAAAAGATACGATTCGATCCCGGCAAATTTAAGGAGAGTAAAAGCTGAATCCATGCAAATAACTTGTGGATCGGTGCAACCACCACAACAACCGTTTTTAAGTCGTACCCACCAGAAGTTAACAGGCCTCTCAAGAGCGGACGGCACTATAAAAGGAGCCCAAAAGCCCGCCCCTACCACAGGCAAAGCATAGAGCTCAGTAGGAATGAGAGGAACCGGGAGACAACTAGATACGAGCAGTCTAGGTCTTCGAAGTGCCCAAGTGAGTTCGCGCGCAGACTGAGGAAGGAAAGCCACCAAGTAATCATTAGCCTCAGCAACAGTGAATAGAGCTCCCGCAATTTCATCTGCTAGAGGCAGAGAAGATCCCGGCAGTCGCGCCACAGATCACATCGCTACCGCACAAAAGCCCACGTGGCGAATAGCCAGATTAATAGGGTTGAGAGCCATCAGGATAGCGGGGATGACAACGCGCCCTCATATCGCAACCGCCAGGCTGAGGAAGAATGACGACCAGGTATTCGTTAGCTTCTACGGCGGCGAAATGAGAAAGTGCAAGACGATGCATAAGAGGTAACAACTGTCTCGGGAGCTGCGCCGCCTACACTTCTCCACCTTCTACTTGGTACCAAGCGGGAAGGGCTGCTGGGACGATTAGTAGCTTCAAAGGGAAACCCAGCGGGGCCCGGTCTCATTTCGCCCTAGCGAATGTATATTCGCCCGACTCCCCTAGCAAGAGAGGGGAGGGGGCCTTTTAAAATTTAAATTTTTGATTAAGCCTACGGGGCTCGGTCTCATTTCGCTCTAGCGAATGTAAATTCACCCGACTCCCCTAGCAAGAGAGGGGAGGGGGCCTTTTAAAATTTAAATTTTTGATTAAGCCTACGGGGCCCGGTCTCATTTCGCTCTAGTGAATGTAAATTCACCCGACTCCCCTAGCAAGAGAGGGGAGGGGGCCTTTTAAAATTTAAATTTTTGACTAAGCCTACGGGGCTCGGTCTCATTTCGCTCTAGCGAATGTAAATTCGCCCGACTCCCCCAGCAAGAGAGGGGAGGGGGCCTTTTAAAATTTAAGTTTTTGATTTAGCCTACGGGGCTCGGTCTCATTTCGCTCTAGCGAATGTAAATTTGCCCGACTTCCCTAGCAAGAAAGGGGAGGGGGCCTTTTAAAATTTAAATTTTTGATTAAGCCTACGGGGCTCGGTCTCATTTCGCCCCAGCGAATGTAAACTCGCCCGAATCCCCTAGCAAGAGAGGGGAGGGGGCCTTTTAAAATTTAAATTTTTGATTAGGCCTACGGGGCTCGGTCTCATTTCGCTCTAGCGGATGTATATTCGCCCGACTCCCCTAGCAAGAGAGAGGAGGGGGCCTTTTAAAATTTTAATTTTTTGATTTAACCTATGGGGCAAGGTCTCATTTCGCCACAGCGAATGCAAGTTCGCCCGTTAACCCCAGCCAAATGAGGTCCGCCAGGCCACAGGGGGTCTTTCCCAAAAATGAAAGACTAAGGCCGGTCTCCTCTCCGCCATAATAAGCATAACTTCGCTGTGCGATACCGGATTATCACAATCCATAAACACCGAAACAAAGAGAGAGAAATCAACACTTGTACGAAATCACAAAATGAAAGTTTAGATTACAAAACAACAGCCCTAAAAGGGGGTCACACAGTAGTCACGATTGTCGGTAAGCAAGTCGCGCCCGAACCTATTGCCCAGGACGGCAAAAATAGTTAAAGCGACGCTCTTCCATAGGAACGAAAATCTCTTCAGGTTCTTCCTTCGGGACAAGTAGGTCGGCAGGCAAAGCACGTCCTCGCCGTCGCTCGGTCAAAGTCGAAGGGTCAAACGCTTGATAAAAATCATGCAACGATCGGAACATGTCACGATTATGCCGAAGGCGCGATCGGAGAAAACTCCTTAGCGAGCACCCGATATGACGACGGCGGTATTCGTACCACGACCCACCGCCAACCACAAAATTACCACAGCGAATTGTCAAAGGATAAACTTCTTCAGGATGGCCAGGCCCGTCCGCGGGATCCTGCGCCATCGATATACATTAAGTTAAATTGTTTACGTATCAGTTAACTGGCTCACAGCCCGAGCCAGAGTAAGCCAAATCACTTTTTTAGACATTCGTCGGGGGACTTCGCACAACCTCCTCGTTCTAAGCAGTCTCTGCATTTTCGTCGGCAGGAGGGGTAGTCGCGGCACCCCCGGACAAGCTGGCTTCGCGAGCATCGCGAGCCGCGAGATAGGCCTTCACCTTCTCCTTGATAACCTCCTGTTCCTCCGCGCTCTGCAAAGCGAAGGGTCCACATGCATCAATATAGAAAACACCAAATACAGGCAGAAAGTAAGGCCGAATCTTACACTTCCTCGGCTAAGAGCAGCGCGAAGAAGAGCGATGTCACGCCCGCCAGGACGCCAGAAGACCTCAAAGAAGCGAATAGCGGCAGCGTTTGCTTCTGCGTCGGGGTCCAGTAGGCTTTCGGCTCTTTAGCCTCCAGGGCGCCATAGTGCTCGCAAGAAGAATCTTGGAGAGCCTGCGCGAACGCACGAAGAGACTCCATAGAGGCGTACTCGCGGCCGACCGCCATGAGGTCGGCCACACCGCGAAGTTCGCCGGCAAGCCAGGAGAGGAACTGGGCCATCGGCATGTCCGCAGGAGGAGCGGCCTCCTCACCAACACTCATTAGGAGGTCTTTATATGCTTTGGCCACCTTCTGGGCCTCCAGGGTGTTGTTGTGCCGTTCCTCCTGACGAGTTTGACGGAGAGCCACCAGGCTTGACTTGGCCTTCATGGCTTCGTCCGCAGCAGCAACCGCCTTCTTCTCTGCTTCAATGGCAGCTGCTTTCGCGCTCTTGAGATCCTTCTTCAGCGCACCTATCTTCTCGTCATGCGTTTTCTCTTCGCGCTCAAAATTTTGATGTTGCGCGAGAGCCATCTTCTGCAGAGCCCGGTCGAGGAGTGCGCTCTGCGAAGGAACTGACATAAGAGAGAATATCCCCAAAAGAGAAGAAATCCTCGGGTGCAACATAAAAACGATAGGGAACTTACACTGATAGCGTGAAAGTTCACGGCTTCGGTCAGATCAATGTCCGAACTATGCAGCAGATCTTGTTCAAGCTCGGGGGCGCCGAAAGCCCCCATGCAAGAATCAGCCAACAGCATGCCTTCACGCCCCGGAAGCACGCCGGATCGAACAAGATTTACGTCCACAACCAGCCGAGAGTCCGATGGCATGCCTAAAGAACGAGCAATCCGATAAGTCTCCTCTCGAGCGAGCTCACCTTCGCCAAAGGAGCTCGAACCCGAGTATACTTGAACAGCGTTATCTTTAGCACACCGAGGACCCAAGCGAATCTCCCCATGGCTGAAAAGCAACAGGTGCGCGTTGGCGGGAGAAATACGCACCAAACGATCGAAGAGCTCGAACTTAACAATATCCAGGCGCGAACGCGACGGCTGCGGAGGAACATCGAGGGGCGACGACGCACCAGCAGGAGCTTCAACGGAAGCCACCTTGGCCTTCTTCAGGGCAGGCTCCGTAGGAGCAGCCATTGCAGAGCGAGAGGTCTTACGAGAAACTTTGGCGAAAACATCGCCAACCGAAAGGTCTCCTGAGCCAATTGTAGCGGCGCGAGGATCGGCAACTTTCCGAGAAGTCATGGTTTCTCGATCCTCGCTATCCTGAAAGTCGGAAGTGCAATTCAAGCAGGAGAGATATATCCTTCAAAGTTGAGCATAGTAGAATCAGGATAGCCACCATATATTCCACACAAATGCATATCTCAATCTAGGAGTATGACACCTCTCTCCCCTTAGGATTCTTACGCTGGCTCAGTGACGTGTAATGTAAGTACACTATTCCTTGCCAAACCTTCAAACTCCACATAAGCCTATTAGAGGTAGGTTACAAGGAAAGCCATTCACTCATTCATGCCTAAGTGAGAATCCACAAATACTACATATAATGAGTGATTTGAGAGTACCACATTGAGGAGCAGGTAAGCTATGTTTCATTTCAAAAATCTTGTAAAAACCTCCAATGGACTTGGCAGTGAGGTAAAGGTAATCTGTTTAGCTGTTCTACTTTTCAATTTCCCAAAGTTGCATGGTAGACACTTTGAATCTCACAGTGCAGGAATAACCAGGAATGAGCTTATGTTGATATCTTTGTCTGGAGTTATGCCTAAAGTTATCCAACCTTTTCTCGAGGACGAGTAAAGGCCTAAGTATGGGGGTGTTGTTGACGGCCCTTAACGTTCAAATCCAACCGTCAACTAACCTTCCAAAGCGATACAAAAGCAATTCATCTACCTAGAAGTAGGGCTTTGACTAACGAATTCTACGAGTTTTGGTGAATCAATGGTTTTGCAGGTATACACTGGAAATGACACACTTTTGAGCTACAATACAACATAGAATGCAAGATTAGACGGAACGGCTACACAGGAAGATTCCAGAAGAGACAAGACACTGGACCAAAGGGGAGGACCAGCGGCCACCAGGCCAGATCAGCTGGTCTAGCCCTAGACCGGCCGGTCTGGGCCAGTGCCCGTTCATGGCCCGGTTCGCCCGGTTTACTCCACCGCCTTTGAGGATTGATCTCCACCGTCCGCCAATGTTGGTTTGATCCAAGGGCTCACATTGATTCACCAAGGCTATAAAAGGAGAGGCAACCCTCCAGAGAGGAGGATCCATTTTGAAGAAGAAGAGCTTTATCGAGAAACCCTAGTTAGGATCCCTGGAGGTGTCCCTTGAATGGATGACCTCTCGAGTTAGCATTCCAAGAGAGAGCTAGTTCTATACCTCTAGAAGCTAGTTCTATATCAGAAATAGAGAGATAGAGTTAAAGAGAGTTTTGGAGGAGTATCGGCCTGTCGGTGCTACCTCTACGGCTTGTATCTGAGATTGCTTTGGAATCGACTTCTGAGTTCAAGTAAGTAACATTGTTTATCTTGTTTTACCGGTTTGCGACTCTTTTGAGTACTTTAATCCTTGTAGCTCTTGGGTTAGAGTAGTATCCATAGTGTAAGCGTGGTGCTTAGACTTCGTTACTCGTAGATGTACCCTATCATCTGGATTTGGTGATAGCTCGTGGAGGTGACTTTATAGCTCCGTTGGATCTTATATATTCCACTATCCCGTCGGTAGGCCGAGCAGGAGAATAATTGGTAGTCGGGTTACAGTTTTGCATGTGCTCCTCTATCCATTTCCCCTGTAAAACACCTAATCATATCTTACTTGAGCCTGAATTAGAAGCCCTAGTTGTCTTCTCTATATCCCTATCTTCTACGGCCTTGTTTGCTACTCACGTGGTTAAATTGTAGTATAGAAGACCCTCACACATCTTCCTTTGGGTTCGATATTAAAACTAGGTATATTCATCCGGTGAAGTGCTACAACGTATCCGTGCACTTGCAGAATTATTCAGTAGGCATTAACAGATACCAACATGCTCCTTCTACAATGCTTTCTGTGACACTGGATCAGCTGTCAACATCATGTCCAAAAAGGTATATGACATTATTCGATACACCTCTATACTCTACCTATATGCAGCTGCAGCTGGCGGACAACACAACGAGATTCTCGGAGGGAGTAGCAAGGGACATCATGGTCAAAATCCACACCCACTACGTCCCAACCGACTTCATGATACTGGACATGGGAGAAGAAGATAAGACATCCATCATCCTTGGGAGGCCGTTCCTCAGCACCACCAACGCCATCATTTACAATGGATCAGGCCAAGTCCACTTCCAATTTCTAGGAGAAAAGGTACGCTGTCAATTTAAAGATTATAACTCACCTGGATTAGTAGATTTCACCCTGTCCAAGAGGAGACGTCAGCGCCGGAGGAATCGCTCTCAAAAGAGCAATGTTGAGGAGGAGGCAATCAAAGAAGAATCTACAGCACCAAAGGAACATCCCCAACCTACAAAGGTATGGAAAGAAAAGGTAACCTCCTCAACTGAGTCATTATCACCAGGAGGTCCAGCGTCAGGGTTCCCATCCTTGGCATCCGATGAAGCACCCCAGGAGTGACGACGACGAGAAGTCTTGTCCGGAGGACTCTAAACTCCGAACCCTTGCCATAAGGTAATAATGGTAGTTATCTATTTACTTTCTTACACTTTTAATTCATAGTTAGTTTTCATCATCCATATAGAAAATCACAAAAAACATTAGGAAAACCTTAAAGCCCCATGTGACATACCTGCAGTGCAAGCTAAAGGAGCGTTCACTATGCTGGCCTAAAAATAAAATAAAAATTAGCATGTATATTTCCTTTCTGTTCAATAAAAAGAAAACCCAAAAATAATCTGCATCTTGCTGCACTGTATGCACTGTAGCAACCTTTGAAAACCTCTCACAAAAATCAGTCCGCGAAACAGCTAATCGCTAATTGATTATCCTAATCCGTTCCACGAGTTTTGGTGTTTTGTGAGATGTTTGCTGTAGGATGACTCTAAGAGCTAGTCCACCTAGGAATCATCATCTACATCACTCGAAGTACACCTTCCCTACACACAGCTAACCACTGTATGAAGGAAGCAACTTCTTGTTGGATGAGATGAAGGTTCCCGGCTACACTAGCTCTTGCAAGCATGAGCTCCATCAAGAGGACTGCTCAGCTTTAATGCTCAACCACGACAACAACCAGCTTGGGGGAAGGCATCCCCTAGGTATCCGGGTAAGTGTACCTACACGATTATCAAGTCAGTCATAAAAATGAAAAATACTAAAAATATATGAGCACATGAAGGTTCACCATAGTGTCATAAGAAAACTTAAAAATACCAAAAATATATGGGCACATGAAGGTCCATGCTTTTTAGAGTCTTTAGAGTCTTAGATAGTATGAGTCTTGAAAAATGAAAAATCAAATAAAAATGTTTGTCTGTCTGGAGTCAATAAAAAGGAAGCTCTTGAGATGATTTGAAATGATGATAAGTTGCTCTGTTACAACACCTCTTAAATGCCTAAAGTCTAGACTAAAGTTTTCCCGAGTTTTAGCCCCAACTATTTTGACATGAAGATTTGCTCTGAGCTTGAAACTTATGGGTTGCATACCTGATTGATAAGATTGAGAAAGTCTGAGCTGCTATCTATCTTGTTCTAAGTGACACTAGAGTTTTGGAGATTTATCTTTTGAAAAATGCAAAAACATGATGAGTTCCTATATGACAAAGCCTACATTCCCACCAGAGCCAAACATGATGAGATAGGCTAGTTAAACTTCCATATATATGCTGCTTGTCATGCTTTGAGTTTTATCGACCTTTGTGACCCTAGTGAGAAATTTGTCATACTCTTGAATCAAGATCCACCTCCATATGCACTACTCTACACTGGAGTAGGCGCAACAACATGCCATTCCATCTACATCTATTCCAACAAAATATTCTTCTCCTACACTGGGAGAGAACACCAAAAATATTCCATTAGGATAGCCACCCAATAAATGCTCCAAGTTCCTATTGCTATCTCTCCAAATCCATCAATGCCAAAAGGAGTGCTATGAGCTATGCAAAAAGATATTTGAAAAACAAGAAGAAGAAAGAAACGGGAGAAGAAAAGAAAAATGGACAAGTGTTCAAGTGCTAAAATAATGGGTACTTAGATGCCCAACTCCCTGAGAAAAAGAAAAAGATAGGTCATAACCTCTGGCCAGTTTTCAAAGTTCCAAAGAGAGATAGGCATTCAAGGAGCTGAGTAGAATTAGGTTCCACCATATCCACCATATATCCATCATATCCATCCACCTATACATCTTGATTCGACTGTATGCCTTGTTTCTCCTTGGATCCATTGTTTGACTTTACAACACATGCATTGCAAGTTTGTTCTTTCAGTTTTCTCCTTACCTATAGCTCCACATAAGCTTTAGTTATAGGGTGAAAAAGGAAGGCAACCATCATCACTGCCTTGGTGAGAATCCACAAATACCACATATATTGAGAGATTTGAGAGTGTCATACTTGGGAAATTCTGAGTTTTATTTGAAAACCTTTAAAAACTCCAGAATGATAGTTGATCGAAGAGCTTGAGACATAGTACTTAGATGGGATCTTTCTGTCTATCAATTACTCAAGACCCAAGGAAGAGCTAATAAGCCCCACAGTCAAAGGTAATATGGGGTAAGTTTGAAAGTCAGCTCAGTTATTACATAACTTGGAGGAGAATTTCTATCTGACTGAAGGTATACTTCTAGGGAGTTGCTCCGAGATGGCTACAATACTTAAACATATACATCTTACAATAACTTTTTCTAAGTTTTCTTTGCTAAGGTACTAGCAAAGGTTAAGCTTGGGGGAGTTGTTGATGGTCGTTATTGTATGAATTCAACCGTCAACTAGCCATGGAAAAGAATGCAATTATGATCACCAAAGTAGGTATAGCTTTTGCACGGACAGAATTCCACGAGTTTTGGTGTTTCACTGTTTCTATAGGTGTAAACTGGAAAAGATGCAAACCCAGGAGCTTATCAGAACATAGAACAGGAAATCGGACACCGCGGCAACATAGGAAGATTCTAGAAGAGACCAGAAAGCGGAGGGCCAGTGGCCACCAGGGGGGACCGGCCGGTCCCACCCTAGACCAGCCGGTCTGGGCCCTGGCCCATTCGGGGCCCGCTTCGCCCAGGTTGCTCCACCGCCTTAGGGTTTCAATCTCAGCCGCATGTCAAGGCCGGTTTGATCCGATGGCTCACGATCCTCACCCAGGGCTATAAAAGGAGGGCAGGACCCCCCAAGGGGGCACATTCATTCATTCCTCATTCAAAGTCTGATCATCAGCCAGAAACCCTAATCAGATCTCCTTAGCTAGGGCCTAGATAGCTAGTTAGAACTAGAGGGAGGCAAGTGAAGGCTCAGCCATCAAGAGCTTGGATTTGGTATAGTTCTTACCTCCTCTCACCTTTGTTCTCTTTCATTGTATAGTTATATGATTGCTACAATTGAATTGATGAATACTTATCTACTTATATTCATAGTTATATTGTTCTCTGCCTATTGTGGTTATATGCTTAGTATAGCTAGATTGATATTATACTTGTTCATAGGTTCGTATAGCGCTCATCTAATTGATCGTTAGGTGAGTGGTGAACATTGTGTAAGCATGGTGCTTATACATTATTTACCTACGAATGCACCCTATAGGCCGGGCTTGGTAGATCGTGGGTGTGACAATCCTGTTGAGTCCTATGTAGTCCAAACCCCGTCTATAGGCACAGTAGGGCTTTTGTACGAAGGAAGGGTGTGCTATGTCTCAAACTTCCCTAGTATGTCCACTATGAATAGATGTAATGCTAACCTTAGCTATGACTACTAAGTGTAATTGCACTAACCATGATATGCATTGGCATGTAGCTAGGAGTAACATAGGAATATCTCTTGATGTTCTACTAGTAACCCTAATGATATAGTTAGGAGTCTCTATCTGTTTATGCTAATGATTTATACTTATTCTTATCATTTATCTCGTGACTTACCCCTGCAATTAGTAGCGAGGACATGGTTATGCCTATCCATTACACTCTAGGTTATTACGCTACCTTACACGTGTGCCATGTAGATCTTTCTTTGGGAAAATATAAATGACAACCTGGTAATACTCCGGGTAAAATGCTACAATGAGATTTGATCTGTGCGCTTGCTGTTGGCGTTTCTTAGCATCATCACTAGTTTTACATTCTCAGCAACAGTGTCAGGAATGCTTGTGGGCATTCTTAGCATTATTACTGGGATTGCATCCTTAGCAATGAAACCAAGAAACGTCTCAATGGTAGTTCTTAACGATTACAGAACAAATCCGCAAGCGCACGGAATTACCGTTGTAGCGTTTCACCCGTGAGTATTTCGGGTGTCGTATTTATATTTATCCCAAAGGAAGGCTCAGGTACAAAAGACTCTATTGAGTACATGAACAAGATAACATGTTGTATAGTAAACCAAAGTTCATAGCAGGGGTAAACCATGATAGATATTTGGATAGTGTGACACACACACGGAAACCAATCTCAGGAATAAAGAAGAAAGAAAGAAAGAACCTAAACAGGAGCTGGCATCCTAAGGTACACAAGGGTAGAGTGATGAAGTTAGAGATGGATTCCTATGGCTTCACAGTCTAAAGGTTAAACAAGCAATATTTCCACTTGCTCACTTCGGGCACCGGATAACACTTGGTCTGCCAAGCGTTGCCGGCCTATAGCTCTACGCCACACCCGAACATGGGGGATTACAAGGGACGGACAGGGCAGTCACCACCTGCCGAAGGTAGTCTCTAGCTTAGACACCACGTCTACGCTATCGTCTACTACTCTAGCGTCGATCAGGGCGATCCGTCTTTATCAGGGACCCTCTACTAGAGCATCCGTTGCTCATCCAAGCATCGAACAACGAACCCACAAACAAGCTTAGGTAAAGCTCATCTAATCAAAAGACAGAGAAAACCATAACAACCATGAACACCTACTTGGTCAAGATCCCGTTAAGGTACCAAGAACATGCTCATTAAGGGACAAGTGGGGGAAGACCGAAAAAAGATGGTTCTTTCCCAACTCTCCCTCACACCCCTCTCTACTCCACTCTAACTAGCTAACTAAGGTATGAACCCTAGAACATGATATTCTTATCCCTATGGACAAGATAGCTCTTATCCTTGTGCATGGTATGAACGATAGAACAAACAAGATCATATGCTAAACTAGTAACATAATAATCTAGCCCTAGTTCATAACCAAATTGATAGAATAAGAACAAGAACAAAATGAAGAACATGATATGAATTAGAATGAAGAACAATATATAAATCATACCAAATCTCCAAGTGCCCTTGCTCTCCAATTACAAGGCTTGGCCTAGCTCCACTACTAAAGATAAAAGATAAAAGTAGCTAAGCCTAAAGAGTAGCGAGGGAGAATGGCTCCAAGGTGTGGTGTGTTTGGAATGGGGGCTCCTCCCCTCCTTTTATAGCAGCTTAAGGTCGGTTTTGGCTGAGGGAGAATTAATGCCGCCTGGAACCGACCTCAACACCGATGTGGGAAACCGCCATCCAAAGATGGGCCTGTTTGGCAGCCAGAGGGGTGCGGCCGCACCCTGGTGCACCCGCACCAGGGGTGAGCCCCCTCGGCACCGCCTTTGGATGGTGGGTCTTGGGCCTGTCCTGGATCCCTCCTGTGGTGGTGGTTGGCCCAAGATGTTCTTGGTGAGTGGGCCTCTTCTCCATTTGGTGCTTTACGCCATCCAGAAAGCGTATTTGCTTGACCTTTTCCACTGTTTACATGTATGGTTTCTGCAAAACAATCTTCTTCCAATACATGTGGAAATAGGTCAATAGTAAATGTATATGTGTGTAAAGCATGCTAGTTATCCCCCTTTTTAGAGCGTAGTTGGCGGTATAAGATTGTCGGTAACGACCGCCAACACTTGCGGATGCTATTTCTATATTCTAAATGGTGGCATGGTTTAATACCACACCCCGTTGTGTTATTGCTAGGGATGACAACTTGGCATTCTAGTAGCGATGCTATGCCCACAAGCATTTTTAGTGCCGTTGCTAGAGATAACAGTAAGTGGTGTCAACATGGGCTAGGGGCCAGACCGGCCGGTCTGGGGTGGGACCGGCCAGTCCCACCTGGTGGCCTTTGGCCCTCCCCTTCGGCGTGGTGTCTTCTGGTCTCTTCTAGAATCTTCCTGCGTTGCCGTGGCGCCCGATTTCCCGTTCTATGTTCCGATAAACTCTTGGGATTGCGTCTTTTCCAGTTTACACTTGTAGAAACAGTGAAACACCAAAACTCATGAAATTCTATTAGTGCAAACCCTATATCTACTTTGGTGATCACAATTGCATCCTTTTTCATAGCTAGTTGACGATTAAATTCATACATTAACGACCGTCAACAACTCCCCCAAGCTTAACCTTTGCTAGTTCCTTAGCAAAGAAAACTCAGAAAAAGTTATTGTAAGATATATATGTTTAAGCATTGTAGACATCTCGGAACGACTCCCTAGAAGTATACCTACAGTTAAACAGAAATTCTCCTCCAGGCTTTAAGCAATAACTGAGCTGACTTTCAAACTTACTCTTGTTACCTTTGACTATGGGGCTTATCAGCTCTTCCTTGGGCTTTGAGTACTTGGCGCATGACATATTCCAATCGAAGCACTATGTCTCAAGCTCTTCGCTCAACTATCATTCTGGAGTTTTTAAGGGGTTTCAAATAAAACTCAGAGCTTCCCCTATATGACACCCTCAAGTCTCTCAATATTTGTGGTATTTGTGGATTCTCACCAAGGTAGTGATGATGGTTGCCTTTCTTTTTAGCCTATAACTAAAGCTTATGTGGAGCTCATAGGTAAGGAGAAAACTTGAAAGAGTAAACTTGCAATGCATGTGTTGTAATGTCAAACAATGGATCCATAGAGAAACAAGTCATACAGTCAAATCAAGATCTATAGGTGGATGAATATGGTGGATATATGGTGGAACCTAATTGTACTCAGCACCTTGAATGCCTATCTGTAACACCCCTGGTGTTACTCTAACTAGAACCTACCATGTCATCATAAGCATTGCATAAGCATTCATGATTAGTGAACCATGACATGAGTAACTAAAAGGAGTTTACAAATTTTTAGGGTTGTTTGAGCTCTTTTGTATGGTATGTGTATGTGTAAACCCTTTAAATTTCACTGATATGCTTAATCAAGTTGATAAAAGTAATTAACCTAAAAGCAATCTTGGATAATCATGGCAGGTGATACAAAGGTTTTTGAGCAGTTGAAGCTAGACCCTCACATTCAAGATATCATTCAGCACTTACCATTATATGCTGGTATGTTTGATCCTCACGCTTACATTGATTGGGAGCTTAAGGTAGATGCAGAATTTGATAATTATGACTTGTCTGAACATCAAATGATTTTTGCTGCTTCTAGTGCTTTCACAAAATATGCTTTGACTACATGGAAACATATTTGCAGGCACAACAAAGTTCCACAAACTTGGACAGATTTTAAAATGCTTTTTCGAGATGAATATGTTCCTAAGTATTATGCTGATTGTTTGCTTGCAAAATTAGACAACTTGAATCAAGGTAGTAGGACTGTCAACGAATACTATCATACTTTTTAAGATTTGTGTCATGTTTGGTGGATTAGATGAATGCAAGGAAGATGTTATGAGTAGGTTCATGAAAGGGCTCAATTCTGAAATTCAAACCTCATTAATTAGCAAATCATACAACAATATTGGTTCATTGTTTTGGCTTGCTCTTAGTGCTGAAAAGGATATTCTTTTATCTGCGAGTACTTGCATGAATGATGTGAACCATAACGTTGAAATTTTGTACAATTTGCATGCCGATCAAGAGCAACAAATAGTGGAACCTGCTGCTGATTTATGTTTGTCAAAACATGAATTACTAGTTGTTCCTTGTGATAAAGAGGACTTGTGTGATGATCATTCTTTTTACTCCTATGCCACAAGTAGTGAATAAATCTGATACTTTTGGTTTGGAACCATACAAGTGTGCAAAAGAAAAGCTTTTTCATCCTATTACTTGTGCACAAGATGAACTGAATTTGTTGTCTTCTTTAAATACTCTAGTTTATATTGAATTCGATATTCTTTGTGATCTAAACTGTTTAGAGGAGAAGCTTTTTGCATATTCTAAATTGTCATTCTTGTTGAATCATACATATCACTTTATTGGCAAGTATAATTGCAAAGGAGAGTATTTGGTGCATAAAATTTATATTTGCTCTAATCTGAAATATCCTTTTGGCCTACAATATCATGATCAAATAGGGGGCTGCACTAACACTAATAATGTCTTAAAAAGTCCTTCTAGTTTTTCCCTTAAGCAACAGGGTCAACCCAAAGAAGGGGAGAATTGCTGGTTGTCGCTTTGCAGCATACTAGTCACTCCGAGTTCCAACATCAAGGCAAGCACCTTTAGATGCCACCGGAGCAAGTCGAGGACGCCTTGCAGCCAAGAAAGGGAGAATGATGAGAACATCACCAGCTCAGATATGATCAAGTTAACCACTTCTAAACCAAAGGTGAAGTTAATCCATGTTAGGTTTACATTCTATATATTTGATGAATTGTTGCTTTTTGAAAGTGTCTTTTGTTTTCATTTTCAGTAGTGCTTACATGGATCAAGAGTAGAGTGGATCGCATCCGGGAAGCATGGATGGTTCATGAGGTTGATTGGGGACCAGGTCCAAGTATCCATAATGTCCTCCACCAAGCCACCACGTCACCTTTGGCACAGGGGAAAGAAAGAGTCCAAATCCAACACGTTTTGGAATTGGATTCGGACTGTAGAACAACTCCAGCTTGCACGGGCCACCACGACTTCATATAGACTCCGATTGGGATGTTTTAGTACTTCATGGAAAGCTTATAAAGTCTACTTTCATATGGATCCAGAATCATGTCCATATCTTCTCCGAGGCGGCCGGAATCATCGATTTAATACAGAGACCTTTTCCTGTCCAGGTGCTTTGTGTCACTGATTGTTGCCCGATGGGCCGTGTATCAAGTGGGGCCCAATAGGGGCGCGTCCTAGGGTTGTGGGACGACCTATACCAGGTCAAGGACGTCCTCTACCCTCTCATATACCCCCCATAGCCGCCACAAACAGATTGGGTTTTGTTTAGATCAAGTTTAGCCTTCGCTACTTGCTTGTAAGCGCCGCGTCTTTGGATCAGCCGCCCGTCTTCTTGTCTTCGAACCCCACTTCATTGGAGATTGAGTTTGAAACCTTCATTTATATCTAGTAATTCAGTGCTTGTTCTACTTGTTCTTGCTGGTTCTTCGATTGCTTGCAGGACGAGTGCCCTAGTGGCCGGGTGTTGCGCTCCACAAGATCGTGACAGCCATTGGGGTGGTGTATCGGTTGCGAAGGCTAAACTTGATCTAAACAAAACCCACTCTGTTTGTGGCGGCTATGGGGGTATATGAGAGGGTAGAGGACGTCCTTGACCTGGTATAGGTCGTCCCACAACCCTAGGACGCGCCCCTATTGGGCCCCACTTGATACACGCCCATCGGGCAACAATCAGTGACACAAAGCACCCTGACAGGAAAAGGTCTCTGTATTAAATCGATGATTCCGGCCGCCTCGAGAAGATATGGACATGATTCTGGATCCATATGAAAGTAGACTTTATAAGCTTTCCATGAAGTACTAAAACATCCCAATCGGAGTCTATATGAAGTCGTGGTGGCTCGTGCAAGCTGGAGTTGTTCTGCAGTCCGAATCCAATTCCAAAACGTGTTGGATTTGGACTCTTTCTTTCCCTCGTGCCAAAGGTGACGTGGTGGCTTGGTGGAGGACATTATGGATACTTGGACCTGGTCCCCAATCAACCTCATGAACCATCCATGCTTCCCGGATGCGATCCACTCTACTCTTGATCCATGTAAGCACTACTGAAAATGAAAACAAAGACACTTTCTCAGTGCAGCAACAATTCATCAAATATATAGAATGTAAACCTAACATGGATTAACTTCACCTTTGGTTTAGAAGTGGTTAACTTGATCATATCTGAGCTGGTGATGTTCTCATCATTAAGTGTTTGGCTAACTACGTTTAACATCCTAAACATATTTTACAAGTCAAACAATGTAAAAGAAAGAATCAAATTTGAAATTGGAATTCAAATCCCAAATCCTAACTCTAGTGGCTAAGTGTTGGAATTTGTATTTCAAATTCACTTTTGAGAAGCTAACCATAATTAATTTTGTTAATAAAAGTTGCCAAACTTTGGTACCATTTCAAAGATGAACTTTGTACTTTGGAAGTATGCCATTGGTTGGGTTTGAAACTCATCACAAACATCATTAAATAATTGCCCAAACTTTGAATCAGCTTTTCCTTTTCAAAATCCTGAAATTCAAAAGTGCTTTTATCCCTTTCTCAATTGTATCCCAAAATATTCAAAATTTGAGGAAACTTCAAAAATACAGATTGTATATCTCTTTGAGCTCTACAAGTTTGGTAAATAAAGTTTTTTAAGTTTTTTAATAAAATTAAAAGTAATTTTAAAAATTCATCGAAGAGGATTTGTCCCCTTTTTTGATTTTCAAACTCAAATTTAAAATTTATTCAGTTTCATGCAAAACTCCTTTAATAAAAGATGTAGATCTTGAAGAATGGAACAACTTTTATTTTTGGAGATTTTCATCTTTTATTCAAAATTTGAAAGTAATTTTGAAATCCTAAAAGATAGGATTTAAGTCCTTTTTTAAATTCGAATTGCAAATTCAAAAATATTTAGAATTAGACAAAACTTGTTTAATAAAAGTTGTAGAGCATGAAAAGTTGGGCAATTCATAATTTGGATATTTTCAAGTTCAGTTCTATTTTTGGGAGTAATTTGAAAAGGGTGAAAGTGAGGTGGCACTGCTACAGTACTCAGGGCAAGAAACTGAGCTTCTCCTCTCTACCCATGTCGCCTTGTCGCCGTCGTTGTGTCCTTCTCGTGCCCTCGTTGGTGATGCCATGAAGCCAACCACCTGGCCATGTTTGTGAAGCTGCTGGCCACCTCTCCACCCGACGTTGCCCTATAAAACCAAGTGACGGCCGACGACGGCTCTCTTTCCTCCACCTTGCTCACCGTCGGCCGCCGATCTCCCCGCAAAATTCATGTGCCACCGTCTACCATCTCGATTCTTTACCCATAGCTCCGCTGCTCCCTCGCGCATGCTGCTCGAGCCGCTAGCCAGGGTTGTGAGATCGCCTACATCACCGCTGAGCCGTCATCTTCTTTCTCTCCGGCTACCCACCACCGCCGTGAGCCCTCGCTCCTCGCCAAATCTCCACAGAGCGTTTTAAACCCTGCCGTTTGCTTTAATAGCTCTGCCTTGCTTCACTAATTGAGGTCGGCTCCTTGTCTTGTGCAGCGCGTCACCGGAAGCATCAGAACGTCGACGAGCTCCTCGGTTCACACCGCTGTAGCCGCTGTCACCACCGCCAACCTAGCTCCGACCACCTCTAAGCTCACCGCGCAGCTATTTTGAAATCCCGGTGAGCTCCTGGTGCTGTCTAGGGTGTTGGTTGCATCGATGTCGTGCTAGACTAGCCAGAATGGCGTCTTCCCGACGAGCACCGCCGTGCCGCCGCCGTCATGCTCGCCGCCGCGTGTATCCGGTACCGCTCCAAGTCACGTTCGTGTCATATCGCGTTTGCCTTGAGTCGCTGAGCGCATAGGAGTGTTCGGTTTCACTGGAGAAGCTCCGGTGAGCCTTACCGCCATGCACCGTACGCCACCGTCTGCCTCAGCTGCCGTTGTGCTCACTCCGGTGGGCCGCAGAGGTCGTTCGATAGCTTGTTAGGTCCGTCGTGAAGTGTAGATCACGATGGTGTGATCCTCGCCGCTGGCCGGCCATCGACGGCGAGCAACGCTGCCGTGCCACCGGCAAGGCCGCCGCGGGGGCCTGGCCTCGGCTTGGCTAGGTTGGGCACCGCAGACTGCGGCCGATGGGCCGCCTGAAGAGCCCAAAAAGAGAAGGGAATGTCTTTTCTTTTCTAAATTTATTTTCCAAGGCTAATTTTCATATTTTTGTAATTAAATATTTTGGGCAGATAAAAATATAAAAATATATGTATGATCCTTGTGATGTGCTCTATGCAAGAAAAAATGTTAACTTTAAGTTTTCTATAATTTTTGTTTATATTAAAAATTGCTCCTTTAATTGATAAATGCAAATTCTATGATTTTTAATAAATAAAGTATAAGTCCAAAAATCATGAAATTTATTTTGGGTACTAAGTAGATGATAATGAACTTAATTAAAAAGTTTGATTGTGATTTGACAAATTTTTGTTTTATGCTTAATTAATGCCTTAGTTAGTTAAGGTTTTATTTAGTTAATATCTTGTTTAATTAGTGTTTAATTAATCTCTAATTAGCAAGTTTAATTAGTGGCTTTCAACAACTTAAAAAAGGTTAATAAATTAGTAATTAACCTTAATCATTATAGAATTGATTGGTTTTGGGATTGAATGATGATCCTAGGTTATTAACCCTAATGACCTTCGGCAATTTACGTTGATTGCGTACCGTTAGTCAATCGTAGTTGATATTAATTATGATCTCTTAGCGCAACTATACCGTGAAGGAAAGTTGTACTCAAGGTAGACTAACTATTATTGCATCATTATCGCATGATCCTTTATTTTCTGAATGCATTGTAATCATGCATCTCTATCGTGAAGTCAGTAAAACTCGAGGAAGGAGTTGATCCAACTCCTATTTTTGAAGAGGATAATCAGCATGAAGAAGTTGGGTCTAATCTCGGTGACTTTGTAGCCAAGCCTAACTACTCCGAACCCTAAGGCAAGCCCCGGATGCAATTAAACCCCTTCCTTGAATTTCGAAAGTCTTTTATGATTTTATATTGATAATGTGATGCATTAGGTGTAGGAGTTGGATGATAGCCTATCTTGATGCATTTACCTTACCTTGATATTGATATATTATCCTGAATACATGTTTTGATTTATAAACTACTTAGTACCTGCTTAGTCTTGCTTATAGCATAGGCTTTCTAAAGGAAATATTTTGAAAGTTGATAATTGAATCACCTTTGGAAAAAGCATGGAAAACGATGAATAAATTGAGACCAGGTGGAGTGACTTGCATCAGGAAGGGAGAATGCCCTGGTGTAGTATTGTCCACTTGTGTCGGTTAAGCACCTGGCCCTTGGATCATGAGATTATTGGATAGTACTAGTCGCATGCTAATGGTGGTAAGCTCCACTTGGACCATTCATGATGAGAGCGGACAACCGCGGACTGGGAGTGGAGAGATGGCAGGAGTAGTGTATACCCATCCTACGGGCGCACCGTCACGAACGTCATAGGGAGGTGATGTACTGTACTCTCGGGTGCCGTAGGACCCGGTCTGGTATGGAGAAATCCAAGCGTGAGTTGATGTATGTAAGATGGTCTTGCATACATCGTGTGGCTAGGAAGCCCCAGCTGGGTATATAAAGTGATTCAAATAGTCGTAGCTCCACGATATGCGAGACTTGATCCTTACACCAGCATCGTGGTAATGATGGAAGTCGTTGAGACAGGAAAGTTTTGAAATCGCTACATGGTTGACAAGTGTTTGCTATAGACTAGGATAACCGAGATGGATAGATTAATGCTAAATGGTAATATCTTATAAGATGGAAAGTAAGGATTAATATTAGTCGCTCTTTCGCAAAGGTGTCTTTGATTTTCGTTAAAGCCTCACCTTGATTCCTGTTAGCTAGTATTTCTGAGTCTTCTCCCCATTTTATCAGTCGGGTAAGTCTTGCGAAGTACTTTTATACTCAGGGTTTGTTTAATCCCTTTTCCAGGTGGACCATATGAGCAAGTGTGCTATGGCCCTTGTTGCATGATGATCGTTGATGAAGTGTCTGACGAGGAATAGATTGAATGGCCCCTGGGCATGGCACTTTCATTGAATGGTTGTAATAAAGTTACTTAATAATACTTCTACTATTTTGTAATAATTAATCACTGGTTTGTATAAGTTTCTAAACTTAGTTATAAAGTAAGTTATTATAAGTCTTCTGCTACTCTAGTATATTTGAATACGAACTGTTGTAATACTGTGATGTCTCTGTAAGTATCGATCCCGGAGAATCGTGGTTCATCGGGGGTTCACCCGACGGAACGTTTTAAGTTATGTGGTGTACAAGCATAGCTGACAGAGGTCTTAGAGACAATGTCAGGTACTTGTGGGCCATATAATTTAGAAGGTTCTGCCACACTATCTCTCTCTTGGACTTTGAAGACTGGCCAGAGGTTATGAGCTATCTTTTTCATTTTCTTAGGGAGACGGGTCTCTATGCACCCATTGTTTCAGCACTTGGACACTTGTCCAGTTTCTTTTCTTCTCCCCTTTTTCTTTTTTTTCAAATATCTTTTTGCATAGCTCATAGCACTCTTTTTGGCACTAATGGATTTGGAGACATAGCAATAGGAACTTGGAGCATTTATTGGGTGGCTATCCTAATAGAAATGTTTTTGGTGTTCTCTCCCAGTGTAGGAGAAAAATATTTTTTTGAAATGGATGTAGATGGTATGGCATGTTGTTGCGCCTACTCCAGTGTAGAGTAGTGCATATAGAGGCGGATCTTGATTAAAGAGTATGACAAAATTCTCACTAGGGTCACAAAGGTTGACAAAACTCAATGCATGACAAGCAGCATGAATGTGAAAGTTTAACTAGCCTATCTCATTATGTTTGGCTCTGGTGGGAATGTAAGCTTTGTCATATAGGAAGTCATCATGTTTTTCATTTTTCAAAAGATAAATCTCCAGAACTCTAGTGTCACTTAGAACAAGATAACTAGTTGCTCATATTTTCTCAATCTTATCAATCAGGTACCTAGACTTAGTTCAAGCATATGCAACCCATAGGTTTCAAGCTTAGAGCAAATCTTCATGTCAAAACAGTTAGAGCTAAAACTTAGAAAAACTTTTGTCTAAACTCTAGGCACTTCAAAGGTGTTGTAACAGAGCAGCTTATCATCAATTCAGACCATCTCAAGAGCTTCCTTTTTATTGACTCTATCTAGACAAACTTTTTATTTGTTTTTCATTTTTTAGAGACTCATACTATTTAAGATTCTAAAGACTCTACGAAGCATGGACCTTCACGTGTCCATATATTTTTGGTATTTTTAAGTTTTCTTATGATACTATGGTGAACCTTCATGTGCTCACATATTTTTGCTATTTTTTTATTTTTATGGCTGACTCGATAATCGCGTAGGGTACACTTACCTGGGTACCTAAGGGATGCATTCCCCCAAGCTAGTTGTTGTCATGGTTGAGCATTGAAGCTGAGCAGTCCTCTCGGTAGAGCTCATGCTTGTAAGAGCATGTGTAGCCGGGAACCTCAATCTCATCCAACAAGAAGTTGCTTCCTCCACACAGTGATTAGCTATGTGTTAGGAAGGTGTACTTCGAGTGATGTAGATGATGATTCTTGGGTGGACTAGCTCTTGAAGTCATCCTATAGCAAATATCTCACAAAACACCAAGACTTGTGGAACAGATTGGGATAAACAGTTTGTGGTTAGCCGTTTCGTAGATTGGTTATTGTGAGAGGTTTTCAAAGGTTGTTACAGTGTATACAGTGCAGTAAGATGCTCAATGATTATTTTTGAATTTTCTATTTTATTAATGTAACAACCCGGGTTTTTCGGAAAGCCAAAATTACAAACTTTCAAAATTTTTCCTGCAAACGTGTGATGCATGTAGTCGCTAGGTCAAACATAAGGAGACTTCGCTAGTGGAACATTGCATCATGTAGCGTTGCTTGTAGGAGAATGTTGGTGTTCTTGAGTTGTTTTTGGGTTTCATGTTTATCAGAGTTTGGAGTGCACAAATCCGTAGCGAACTCCTTGATATACAAAAAGGAAAAGTCCCTTTTCCTTTTTCTTATATATATGTACTCCCTCAAATTCCATAGCCAAAAGTATAAAAATGCTAAAGCCTTTCCCCTGCACTTGGGCCCAACCCAACCGGACCACACACCTCCCCTCCTTCCCTTTATTTCCACCGAATGGGCCCCCTTCTCTCCTCTCCTGGCTGCATGGGCTGAGCCCAGCTAAGCCCACCAGCCACCCTCTTTTTCCCTCAACGTATCAGGCCTAGCTCGCCCCTTACCCTCGCCCTGCTTCCTTCTGCACGGCCCACACAGGCCCACGTGCGGCCCGCGACGGTGTAGGGTCGAGATGGCGGACTAGAGGGAGGGGTGAATAGCCCTTTCTAAAACTAATCGCAGCGGATGACCGAATTAAATGCGGAATTGAAACTATTAGTCTAACCAAGACTTCGCCCCTCTATCCAAGTTCAAGCACCTTACAAATTAATCCTAAGTTGAGCCACTAAGGTGCTAGGCTAGGTATTGCTCGCCTATCCAATACTAGTTTGCAAGGTCACACAAACCTAAGCAACTAGTACTCAATCAAACCGGGGAGCACCAACACATACTAGTATTGCAAAGGGCACAAAGCCTAAGCAATCTAGTAGTTCTCACAAGCAAGGCTACACAAGCCTAACTAGAGAGCTCAATTTGTTTAGCTACACAAACTAAGCAAAGTGACTAACAAGGCTACACAAGCCAATTAGTCACGCAAGAGATCTACTTCTATGCTACACAAGCAAGAAGGTAACTAGCAAGCTACACAAGCTAACTAATTACAAGAGCAACTACACAAGCACAATATATAAGAAAGTAAATACAAGATTATGTAAGGAGATTGCAAACCAATGGGATGAACAAGGTTGACACGATGATTTTTATCCCGAGGTTCACTTGGTTGCCACCAAGCTAGTCCTCGTTGAGACAAGCTCAAGGTTGCCGTCCTCTTGCTAGTGGTGACCCGCAAGTCACACTCTCCCACGTGGAGTGCTTACCACAAGCTCTAGCACTTGACACGGTCAAACCACATGACGCTCTTCGTGTCTCTCTACTAGAGTTGCTCTTCATGATTCTCCCGTGGGGTGAGCACAACACCCCTCACAAATCCTTCTTCAGAGCACCACACAATCTTCTTTGCGTGCTTCAATAAAGACCACAACCTCCAAGCTGTCTAGGTGTTGGCAAACACCAAGAGTAATAAGAAATCCCCAAATCAAAAAGATTTTCTAGTGCCACCAAATGCAATCCTCACATGCACACATACTAGGCTCTCAATCCCTCACTCAAATTAGCACCAAGCATGAGAGGGAGAGGAAGGGGAGGAGGTGGATCTTCAATCTCTCATCCACACCCACCAAGGGCACTCACTCTCTCTTAGAAATTTCAGCACAAATCCATAGGAGAAAGAGAGGAGGAAGAGAAGGGAAGAACCCTAGCTCACTTGCTCTCCAAAGATGAGAATGGGGGAGAGTTGGGGAAGAAGAAGGGGCTGTTGTCCCCCTAAATCCCATCACCACTCACACCCAACCGTTGGGGTGTTCAGATCTGAGTTGAACTGGAAATTCCAGGTAGGGTAGGAAAAATTTCCAGGTGAACCCTCTAACGGCTCTTTCACGCCAACGGTCCAGCCACACTGGAAATTCCAGGTAGGGACGGATTAATTTCCAGGCCAACCCTGTCTATCTTGAACGCACATCCTGAAATTCCAGCTAGGGCCAAGAAAAATTCCAGGCTCACCCTCTTTGTCCAAAGCGCGAGAACTTCTCCAAATTCTTCACTTTTAAATTGCTAACTCTTCCCAACATGCTAAAATAAATGTAGCACCTTAGTTAGCTTTTCACAAAGTCTTTTCTAGGGTTTTATCATGCATCTCACCATGTCACTAAGCACTTATGCATATGCAAATAAGACTCACACTTAGTGGCACTAGATAACCATTGCAACTAAAAGATTTCCCCTCTTTATAGTACGACTATCTATCTTAAACCCGGTCATAAACTTCTCTATACACCTATGACCGATGAAATGAAATGTCCTAAAGGTTATACCTTTGCCTTGCGCATTCCATTTCATCTCCTCCATTGCTGATGCAACACATGCACCAACCTTGCACCATAATGATATGATCCATTTCATATCATCATGTGACCATATTGGTCCATCGATCTAGACCTCACTTGCCCTTCACCTTTGCATTGGTCCGTCGGCACCAAGTCCTTGCTCAAGCCTCCCGACACTTGGTACCAACGGCTTCAAAGCCTCCGACTTGCCCTTCACTCTTGCAACCGGTCCATCAAGCCAAGTCTTGTCTTGATCTTCTCCACCTTAGTCACATGACTCCATGTCATGTTCCATATGCAATTAAGTTCCGTCATCACACTTAGGTGAGCATCACAATATGTTTATGTCATTTCCACCTCCATGGCATAGGTTGCTCACATAAGTGTACCTGTGGACTAATTCTCTGCAAATCTCACATAATCACAATTAGTCCACCTAGGTTGTCACTCAATTACCAAAACCAAATAAGGACCTTTTAATCTCCCCCTTTTTGGTAATTGATGACAACTCTACAAAGATATGGAATTTAAGCATTTTTGGGATTTTATGCCACTTATCCAACATTTGAGCTCTATGTAAGCATCGTAAAATCAACTTGGTAGTGATAACTTCCCCTACATGTGTGCTCAAATGGTTTGGTTTCAAGCTTGCACACATGCATAAATGTGAAATTTGGGTGGAAGCGTTACCACTACTAAGTGATGCTAAGGTATACAAGATAAAGAATAAACCTTTGTAGTGTGTATACCACTTTTTCAACATCCTTAGCATCAATCCTTGCTAGAAACAAGTGAAACTAGAAACCACGTGAGATCAACATTGTAATCAAGATTCTAGTTACTACTTGCTATACTAAGACTAGGCTCTAGATACCACATGACATAAAACATCATCCAAGTCTTAGTTCTAGCAAACACTTGCACACAAGCATATAGAAATGTAAAACAAATGCAATGCAATCAAGCAAATGTAATGCACAATCAGATGCATCAAGCATGTATTCATGAGCTTGCTCCCCCTACTTGGGTGCTTTTCTTGTCCAAGAATTTGATCCTCTTGCATTCTTCAATCTTGCTTCCCCTTGGTCATATCCATGTCCAACTTGCATTTTAATCCAAATCTCTCCCCATCATATCATTGTCCAACTTTTCCCCATGCAAGCATATTTCATATCTTTATCCAAATTTCTCCCCCTTTGTCATCCATTTCCATAAAGGGTATGCACTATCTTAACAAAGGGCTACACTTAGGGTGTAGATGGTTGATACTTGAATCTTGCATTTTTGATGGACATATCCATATGATGTTGAAATGATATCACTTGGAATTGAAGATGATCTCTTGACCGATTTGGGATGACACCACTTGTAGGTATTCTCTTTCTGTTGTAGGGTCACCCACTTGATTGACTTGATCTCTTGAGGGTAGCTTTGCTTGAATTTGATCACTTAAAGTTGAGGATCACTTGAAGTGTAGGATATCACTTGAATACTTGATCTAGACACCACTTGTAACCACTTGATATAGCACATGTGTAGAAAGATAACACATGTAGGAGTGTGACACCATGTGTATACCACTTGTATGAATAATGAGTCTAGATACCACTTATAAATATTGACCTTGATATCTATTTATATTGTTGTCTTCTACTTCTTGAACTTGACTGTTTCCATGAGCTCTTTCTCTTCTAGTTCAAACTAACAAACTTGCATAAGTAATCTAATTCGGTTTGAACCAATGACAAGCTTCTTCACACATCTTTCAATGGTTATCTTATCAATATTGAATTAGATCCTCTCTTGCTCATTTAACTAGATTAAACACTAAGGTTCACATGCTCATGAATAAGTCATATTTAGCCACTAGATGAACTAAAGACATAGAAGCAATATTGGCATGATATGAACTCAAAATCATTTGATTTTCCATGAATGCTCACTAGATATGTCTATAGGCACTATTGATATCTGTTAACACCCACTGAATGATCTGCAAGCGCACGGATACCGTTGTAGCTTTATCCTAGAAGTGTTCCAGGTTTCGTTCCACTGAGAAACGTGTGAGATCAACTACGGTCTGATTTAACTAGGGATAACAATAAGGTGAAGGTAGAGAATAGATTAATATAGAACTAAAGTATAACTAAGGCGACAATTAATGGGGTTGAGTGTAGCAATCAAGGTTGATGATAATAGGAGAGTAGAGAGGATAACTATGGTTCTCTTCTTCTAACTTGGGCAAGCCTATGTCTTATATTGCTAACTGGGGACATTACATAAGGAGAGACACCGACAAAGGATGTTGATCTCCTTAGCAACCACGTCCTACTAGTCCTACAGACGGGAGGTGGATAATAGGACTGTCACTCTCGACCACCACCAGAATATAGGGTGCATCCACGATTATCCTAAGCCTAAGCACCATGCTTACACCTACGATAATACTCTATTCCCTCTAGAACAGGAATAAAGCACTCAAAGAGAGTCGTGATCCAGATAAACAATAAAGGCATAGAATTTACTCGCATTAGAAGTTGATCACCAGAGACATCCCAGGAGCAAGCTCAACTAGAGCTTGATCCCGCCAAGATACAAGTCATAGAGAGGACACCGACAGGCCGGCACCTCCTTCTAACTTTTCCCTCACTCTCCATCTCACTACTATCTAGAAGATTAGATCCTAGAGAGGACTAATCTTCTCTTGATGGCTGGCCCTAGAGAGGTTATCCATTCAAGGGACACCTCTCGATTAGGGTTTTAGAGAATAGCAAATGAATGTGTGCCTCCCCCGGGGGGTCCTGCCCATCTTTTATAGCCCAGTGGGATGAACGTGAGCCCATGGATCAAACCAACTTTGACGGACGACTCAGATTGAAACCCTAAGGCGGTGGAGCACATGGGTCAGAGTGGGCCACGATTGGAGCTTGGGCCAGACCGGCCGGTCTGGGGTGGGACTGGCCGGTCCCACTCCAGGCCCATTTGTGGTCTGCTTCGGCGTGGTGTCTTCTCGCGTCTTCTGGAGTCTTCTAGTGTAGCCCCCGTCGTGGAATTGATATCTTTTCATCCGGAACTCCAAAAATGGCAAATGATATGTCCATTTCGATCGTCTCGACGATCTCTTCGCAATGGTGCATTCTAATTCATCATTTGAGGTGCTTGTAATCTATCATATTGGTCCTTTTTGATAGCTTTTCTGTTATGTACCTGCAGAAACAAGGATTCACCAAAACTCGTGGAACTCTGTCAGTGTAAACCCTAAGTCTACATTGGTGATCGTAAATGTGCCTCTTTCAAGAGTTAGTTGATGGGTAAATTTGGTCATTAACGACCGTCAACAACACCCCCACACTTAACCTTTGCTAGTCCCTTAGCAAAGCTAAGCTCAGAAAAGCTATCGAAAGATATGTGTGAGTTAAGCATTGTAGTTTAAGCAATAACTGAGCTGACTTTCAAACTTACTCATGTTACCTTTGACTATGGGGCTTATCGGTTCTTACTTGGGCCTTGAGTAATCGAAAGACAGAAAGATCCAGCCAAGCACTATATCTCAAGTTCTTTGTTCAACTATAATTCTAGAGTTTTTAGAAGTTTTCAACTAAAACTCAGAGTTTCCCATGTATGGCACTCTCAAATCTCTCAGTGTATGTGGTATTTGTGGATTCTCACCAAGGCAGTAGTGATGGTTGCCTTTCTTTTCATCCTATAACTAAGGCTTATGTGGAGCTCATAGGTAAGGAGAAAACTTGAAAGAGCAAACTTGCAATGCATATGTTGTTAAGTCAAACAATGGATCCATGGAGAAACAAGTCATACAATCGAATCAAGATGTGCAAGTGTATGGGTATGGTGGATATGTGGTGGAACCTAATTCTACTATGCTCCTTGAAGACATATCTCTCTTTTGGAATTTGGAACTTGGCCAGAGTATGAGCTATCTTATTTTTTTCATCAGGGAGGCAGGCATCTAAGTACCCATTGCTCTTGAACACTTGTCCATTTTTTCAACTCCCTTAGTTTATCTCTTTTTTTCATGATAACTTTTGCATAGCTCATAACACTCCTTTTGGCATAAAAGATTTTTTGAGAGATAGCAACAAGAACTTATAGCATTTATTGGGTGGCTATCCTAATAGGAATATTTTTGGTGTTCTCTCCCAGTGTAGGAGCAAAACATTTTTGGATGGATGTACATGGAATGGTATGTTGTCGCGCCTACTCCAGTGTAGAGTAGTGCATATGTAGGTGGAGTGTAAGTGGATCTTGATTCAAGAGCATGACAAATCTCTCACAGGGTCACAAAGGTTGACAAAACTCAATGCAAGACAAGCAGCATGTATGTGGCGGTTTATCTAGCCTATCTCATCATGTTTGGCTCTGGTGGGAATGTAAACTTTGTCATACAGGAACTCATCATGTAAGGTTTTGTATTTTTCAAAAGATAAATCTCCAGAACTCTAGTGTCACTCAGAACAAGATAGATAGTAGCTCAAACTTTCTTAATCAGATCAATCAAGTACCTAGACTTAGTTCAAGCATATGCAACCCACAAGTTTCAGGCTCAGAGTAAGTCTTCATGTCAAAACAATTGGAGCCAAAACTCGGGAAAACTTATGTCTAAAGACTAGGCACTTCAAAGATGTTATGACAGAGCAGCTTTTCATCATTTTCATCTTTAAGGATCATCTCAAGGGCTCGCCTATTTATTGACTCTATCTAGACAAACATTTTTATTTGGTTTTCATTTTATTTTGAAAGACTCATACTATATAAAACTCTAAAAAGCATGGACCTTCATGTGTCCACATATTTTTGGTATTTTTAAGTTTATGATTGACTCAAAAAATTGCATAGGTACACTTACCTGGGTACCTAGGGGATGGCTTCCCCCAAGCTAGTTGTTGTCGTGGTTAAGCATTGAAGCTGAGCAGTCCTCTAGGTGGAGCTCATGCTTGCAAGAGCTGGTGTAGCCAGGAACCTCAATCTCATCCAAGAAGAAGTTGCTTCCTCCACACAGTAATTAGTTGTGTGTTGGGAAGATGTACTTTGAGTGATGTAGATGATGATTCCTAGATGGACTAGCTCTTAGAGTCATCCTGCAGCAAACATCTCACAAAACATCATAACTTGTGGAACAGATTAGGGTAAGCAGTTAGTGGTTAGTCATTTTGCGGACTGGTTGTTGTGAGAGGTTTTCAAAGGTTGTTACAGTGTATACAAATGCAGCAAGATGCTCAATGATTATTTTTAGATTTTCTATTTTTATTATGCAGAAAAAAAAAACATGTATGCATGATTATTTTTGTTATTTTTATGCCACCACGGTGAAGATTCCTATGGGCTTTACATACCATTAAACTATTCACATGGGGCTTCAAGTTTTATAATACATGAATTATCTAACAAGATGAATGCATATTTATTTTTATTTTTTTCAGTGCAATGCTAATGTGGAAAAGTAAACATGCTAAAGGGAAGATAATTCATGCAATGCAATAAAGTAAATATGGATAACTACCGATGTTACCTCATGGCAAGGGTTCGGATTTTAAAGTTCTCCGCATGGGACTTCTCCCTTCTTGTTGATTCCTCCAACGCTAATGACGTGGGGTTTCTTTGGTTAGGTACATGGGAGTGCTTCTTCTCCCAGCTAGCTCTTTCAAAAATTAAGATTCTGTGCTGATGCCCTTTACGTTGTGTAACCTTCTTCTACCAAACCTGTCTTGGTTTTGAGTAGATTTTGCTTTGACAGGTCCAGGACCTCCTCTTGTACAAAGGAGGGAATTGACTTCCCCACACTTAGATTGAAGTGTGTCCTGCTCATAGAGACAAGGTAGAGATCAAGTGCATGGGCTCTACTGGTGGGAAAACACCAGTAGAACCAAAACTTCTATTCCACTTCTCTAACCTTAGTCATATTGAACAACATGAAGTTGACATTATGTGCTTTATTCAACATTATCATGAGAGGTAGGATCAGAAGGCTGAGCAAGAATGTAACATTTAAGTTTATTAGGCTACAAGAGTTGAAGTGCTTAACCCAAGGAAGAATTGTCTATCTATACATGATGTGTCGGTCTTTACATGATCATGAGTATCATCTTCCAAGCATAAGATGTGCAACTTTTTAGCTTATTTGGTTAAGACTATGGATCAAGATAGTGATGCTATGAACAAGTTAAAGAACTAAACATGTTGAGTTAATTAGGATTGATCCTTGATAATTGTTACTCAAACATGTTAGGTTCTTTGTTTATGTTTATACCAGAATCAAGAAGAAACATTTTTTAGTGACCATTTACCTTTGGATGTTACCTTTGTCATTGGAATGTGATGAAACCGTGTGACGAAGAGTAGATGATTCTTGATGGTCCTTTTGTTTTGCTCGATGCTTTCCTTGTTTGGTCAACCTCACATCTCGGTTCATAGTTCCTCTTGTTCCTAGATGGTGCTCTTTTTATCATGCCATCTTTTTCCTCTTTGCCATTTTGGATTTCTATCTCAATCTTTGTTTTATGCCTGCACAGGATTAGTGGACAATACATACCCAAAGGAATATACCAATTTGAACAGGGGATTGTTGTCTCTAATTTATGTGCATTAGCTCTATGCTATTAGAAAGATGGGTTTAGGATTATCTTAGTATAGTTTTTTATATTATGCAAGCATGGTTCAAGGCAAAGGTAACTTGCGACTGAAGACAAAGTGAATGATCTTTGATATTTACGGTTTTTCCATCCATGATGAATGAGTTGTGTCTTCATTGCGCAAAGTTATTGGAGCTTGTCATGTGCCTTGCTTCATTTCTAATTTGAATTCATCTCTTGACTTACCCAGATTGGATTTTAGAAGCTTTCCTGCAGGGGTTAGTCCAACAAAATATCCAGTGTCTACGAGAGCATACTTTTAGTTCAAGAACCAACCTAGACACCACGTCTAATTTGATTCAGGAAGGCATTCTAAATTAAGCATCATACTTAATTTAAAAGGCCTTTGGAAGTAAGATCAATACTCCTAAACTAAGCACCATGCTTCTTTTAAGAGATGTATGAAAATACTCCAAACCTAGGCATACTATAATAGACAATAGTAGCATGAAAGCATTGTAGAGGTTCATTATTCAAGTAGAGATGAAAGAAAGCGCATGATTGTTATATGGCAAGTTGAGTATGGCTTAAAGGTAAAGACAACCAAGAATAGCAACATGGCATAAGATTTTTCAAAGAAGCATGTCCCCCACACTTGAGTTCTTGCAAGGTAAGATCAAATTTGGATGGATGTGATCTAATGTTGCTTAATTGGTTGGACATACCTTACACCATCATCATTCATTCTTCTTGCTGGTTAGTCACAAGAATACCCAAAGAAATATGTTCACAATTATATCTCTATACTCAATTCACAAGGGCAATTCAGCAAAAGGTGAATGTTCATGTTGTTTATCAAAAGCGCTAGTTCTTGGTCAAAAGCTTATTTTTGGGAAACCTCAGAATCACGCTTCAAGATGGTGAAGTGGTTCCCCTCCAACACCAATCTTTATCTATCTACCTCAAGATCCGCACATCGAGATCTACAATATTTATGATAAACATATGCATCTACAACCACCCTTTTAAAGTTTTTATGGACAGGACGTATGAGGGGGTTGAAGATTTCATATGTGATCATGGTAGAGAGACCAAGAGATTTAGGAGATGTTTCATATGAGCATAGCTTTGATGAGGTCTTTATGAAGTAGCTTCCATGCTCATTGATGTCATCTTCCTTATCAATCTCCAAGGATGATTTTTTATGAATGTCTATAGGCAAGAACATTATCTCTTTTATTTCATGCCTATGACATTCATTAATCATATTATTGTCCAAGATTTCCTTAGAATTGATTACTGTTAAGTTGGTCTCAACAATGGCTTTCTCTAGACTTAGATGAGTTATAAGTTTATCATTTGGATCTAGGCCTAGGCTGGATTCAATTAAGGCTTCTTCATGGTCCATCCATTTTACACATTCTAGCCATTGTTGTTGCACTTCTTGGACATCCTTGAGTACTTCATGATTCCTATGCTCTAAGTGTCTTAGTGGATCTCTAAGGTCATCATGAGACTCAGGAGAATAAGAGTAAAGAGATTCTTTGGGGTCAAGGATGGGTTTTGAGATGGGTTCAGGTATGACATCTAATGGGGGCATAGAAGGAGAGAAGATAGAATTGGATTCATAATGACTTGGCTTTCCTTCTATGGCATCACTAGGCATGCCTTCCTTGAATTCTTCCCAAAGAAGATGCTTTCTAAGAGATTCCTTCTTATGAGGATTTGAATTATATTCACTCGAAGGTCTCTTATAGGACTGGAAGTTTAGGCTCTTCCCGACATCAACATCAAGAGAGTTTTCCAAGGGTTGAATTTCTTCTTCTCTTGGTGGATTTTGGGGCATGGATGATTCAGGACTGATAGCTAAATTATGGGATTGGAATAAGTGTGATTTAACTATCGAAACTTCCTCCTGTCTAGGAAACAATTCCTTCTCTTTCTCGGGGGGCTCATATTGAATGCTAGGGCAGGGTGTCCTTCCACAAAGTTTATTAAGTAAAGACCTTGCTTCACTAGCAGTCACATGAAGAAAAGATCCTCTAGAAACTATATCAAGGGACTGCTTAGAATCCTTACTAAGGCCTAAGTAAAAGTGTTGAAACAACACTGGATCTGGAATGGTAAGGTCTGGGCCTGTAGTGAGGAGATCATTAATGCGATTCCATGATGTTTCTAGAGATTCCTCCTCTAACTGTTTAAAGCATAGAACCTCTTCCCAAAGATAAATTACCTTAGAGATGGGAAAGAATTTTGATTGAAATTCAAAGCATAGCAATTCCTAATCTCCTTGCATACTTTCTACGGTTTTGTTGTACCAATGTTTAGCTTTTCCAGTCAAAAAGAGTGGAATAAGCTTCCATTGTAGAGTCTTATCAGACTTGCCAGCAATGCGAAAGCATGCACATCTCAGTAAGAACTCCCGTAGGTGTGAGTGTGGATTTTCATGGCCTTCTCGTGTGAAGGATTATTTTTGGATAAAATCTATCCAACACGGGCGCAGCTCATAACCAGATGCTAAGATAGGCTCTGAAGATTCTAGTGGCCTAAAGCTTGTGCTCGTGGGTTTAGTATATTGATTGATAGGAGTGTGACTCATGCTAAAACAAAAGTTGAAAAGAAAAGAAGATAGAAAGAATGAAGAAAGAAAGAAGAGAGGAGTAAAGGATAAAAGAAAAAGAAAAGTTAAGCTAGGTTTGTAGTCAACTCAGCAAACCATTTCCCCGGCAACGGCACCAAAAAGCTTGTTGATATCTGTTAATGCCCACTGAATGATCCGCAAGCGCACGGATACGGTTGTAGCTTTATCCCAGAAGTATTTCAGGTTTTGTTCCACTGAAAAACGTGTGAGATCAACTACGGTCTAACTTAACTAGGGGTAACAATAAGGTGAAGGTAGACAATAGATTAAGAT
Source organism: Chrysopogon serrulatus (assembly GCA_015844335.1). NCBI lineage: Eukaryota > Viridiplantae > Streptophyta > Magnoliopsida > Poales > Poaceae > Chrysopogon > Chrysopogon serrulatus. The sequence continues at coordinate 795,527 of JADLZL010006017.1, read as the reverse complement.
AGAACTAAAGTATAACTAGGGCGACAATTAATGGGGTTGAGTGTAGCAATAAAGGTTGATGATAATAGGAGAGTAGAGAGGATAACTATGGTTCTCTTCTTCTGACTTGGGCAAGCCTATGTCTTATATTGCTAACTGGGGACATTACATAAGGAGAGACACCGACAAAGGATGTTGATCTCCTTAGCAACCGCGTCCTACTAGTCCTACAGACGGGAGGTGGATAACAGGACTGTCACTCCCGACCACCACCGAAATATAGGGTGCATCCACGATTATCCTAAGCCTAAGCACCATGCTTACACCTACGATAATACTCTACTCCCTCTAGAACAGGAATAAAGCACTCAACGAGAGTCGTGATCTAGAAAAACAATAAAGGCATAGAACTTACTCACATTAGAAGTTGATCACCAGAGACATCCCAGGAGCAAGCTCAAGTACTTGATCCTGCCAAGGTACAAGCCGTAGAGAGGGCACCGACAGGCCGGCACCTCCTCCTAACTTTTCCCTCACTCTCCATCTCACTATTATCTAGAAGACTAGATCCTAGAGAGGACTAATCTTCTCTTGATGGCTGGCCCTAGAGAGGTTATCCATTCAAGGGACACCTCTCGATTAGGGTTTTAGAGAATAGCAAATGAATGTGTGCCTCCCCGGGGGGGGGGGGGTCCTGCCCATCTTTTATAGCCCGGTGGGATGAACGTGAGCCCTTGGATCAAACCGACTTTGACGGATGGCTCAGATTGAAACCCTAAGGCGGTGGAGCATATGGATCGAAGCGGGCCACGATTGGAGCTTGGGCCAGACCGGTCGGTCTGGGGTGGGACCGGCCAATCCCACTCTGGGCCCGTTTGCGGTCCGCTTCGGCTGGTGCCTTCTCGCGTCTTCTGGAGTCTTCTAGTGCAGCCCTGCAGCCCCCGTCGTTGTCGGTGTTTTGTGAAAGCACCAACTAGTAAATTTATAGATGCGCGTCTATGCCCGGATGGTTCGCTAAGAGGACACGGGGTAGTATACTGGTTCAGGCGTGAGGCCCTACGTCCAGTTCGAAGGAGTCATGTTACTTAGCGGCGGTTCGTAGTAGGGGTTACAACCGATTCGAGAGAGGAAGGGGCTCCCAAGTCTCTGATTGAGCGAGGTGCCAATATCGTGGCATGTGCATGATGGTTTCGGTGATCTTTTATGTGCTATTAGAGTCTAAAAGCTTTACAACCTGTCTAGTGGAATGGCTCGCCCTCCCTTTTATAGATGAAGGGAGGGAACGGCCTTACATGAAGAAGGTATGGGCGTGCTGTGTAGAAAAAGAAAGGGAAAGGACAATTGTGGAGTGGCTCGTCTGCCCTCCTGGGGTCGGGGCGTCCTTCTTCCTTGCGTCGCACGCGTTGGTCGTCGTGAGGTCACGTTGCCGGAGTGTCTGCCCATGCCTTAACAGTGAACAGAGAGGTTGAACAGTGAATTAGAGCGTTTGGAGTATTATCTCGGAGTTAATGATGTCGTACGGTTCGGGAGTAGATCGCGATGGACGGGCTGTCCGGACTGTCAATCAGGAGGGTGATTAGACGTCGAGCCACAGCCTTCCTCTGATTAACAGTGCGGTCAAGGAGCCGAACCACGCCCTGCCTCGACTAAGCGGTCTTTGCCGGTGTGTGCGTCCATCTCTGCGGCTTTGCGCACGTCTTTGTCAAGATGCTCTTCTCCCATATCCTGCACGGGGTGCAGGCGGGGAAGTACGGTTTGACCGGTCGTGCTGGCAGCGAGGTCGTGGCTCACACGTGGAGCGTAAGCCTTGGTGACTTCTTCGCAAAGACGCCCGCGAGGGTTCGTGCAAGCAGCGCCCTCCCGGATCTCGACCCCGGGAGGTCTTTGGTCCGTCAGGGTCGTGCGGCAGCCGCTTTCACCCGGGTCGTGCCCGCACATTACGTGCGATTCACTGCCGAGCTTCTGCCGCAGCGTTCCAGCTGGCCGTTGGGCGTCGGCCCACTGGTCCGGGGCTTTCGCAGGCCGATCGTGGGCCGCTAATGGCTTGCTTAATTTTGTTTAGCCGGGGGCCCAACAGGCCGGTTGTGTGGCCCATGCCTGACTTGAAGACGGAGGGTCGTTGCGGTTTCTACGGTGGGTGCGCCTTGGCCGCCCATGGTGTAGCCCCCGAGTCTCACAGGCACATGGGCCACGTTCACAGAGATTGAATCGTGCGCTTCGGAGTAGTGGAATGCGTCGGTTTCAGAAGCGTTGCTGGGCGGTTCGCCCCCCCCCGCAATAATAATGGTGTTTTGGACCGTCGGGGAACCAAGGGGTCACGTCGGCCTGACGGGCTTTGGAGCTCGTGCCAGGACCTATCCGGGGGAGGCGTGTTCACAGCGTCGTTGCCTCGGGCCCGGCGTAGGGATTAATGCAGCGGGCTGCGAGAGAAGGCGGGGCGTCGGGCGGGAAGATGAGGGATCTTCCCGCCGCTTGGTCGCAGCTTGCTCTTGGGGTCTCTACGGCCCCTATAAAAGGGGTCATGGTGCACGACCTCCCTTCACCCCTGCTTTTGCTATCTCGCCTTCGTCTTCCCACTCTTCTTCTTCCCTGCTTCTCCTCCGTTCCCCGTCGGTCATGGAGAGGGGCGCTCCAGCGAGGAGGCCTAGGTCCGAGGAGTCCGTCGGGTCTCCGGCTAGCAATGTCGGGGCCGGAGACACGCAGGAGGCCGGCGACTCCATACCTGCCGGATTTCGTCGGCGGGCTACGTCACCGGCTCCTCCCGGGGCGGCGGGGCCGCCCGCTCCTCGGGCGGTGCTCGTGCCGCTTGCCCCTTCGGCGGCGGCGGAGCCGCCGCCCCTCCGCTTCTACGGGAACGCCCTCAGCGCATCGCCGCCCTTGAGGCGGTGGTGGTGCTCGAGGAAGAAAATCGCACGCCCGCCAGCAGCGGGGAGGAGGCGGACCGTGCCTCGCGCCAAATGGGGTCTTTTTTTTCTCTCATTTTTCTTACTACTCCTCTCTGCCTTGACGTTTCCTTGTGTTCCCACAGAGGCCATGGCGGAGATGGAGGCGATGGCGGTGGTCGGGACCGAGCTCGCCAACCTCGTCCATGCGCCCGTCGGCAACGTGCGCGAGCGCCTTGAGATGGCGCAGGTCAGCGTCAACGCGTCGTGGTGCGTGCGATCCGCCGGGGCGCAGTCATCGCGCTGGCGATGGCGGATTCGCACACCGACGCCGACATGACCGACGTCACCGGCTTCCCCGCCGGCGAGTCCCTCGGAGGACTACGCCGACATGCTCCCGAGTATGGGGAGGCAGCGGGGGTCATGGTGGAGCTCTCCCCGGTGGATCAGCTCTTCACCGGGGAGCTGTAGGTTAGGGTCGGCGATCTCGCCCCCCTTTTTCCCTGAAAAAGCTCATGTAACGCAAAAGGGGGAAGAATTAATAAAATCTTTTGTTAGTTTTGTAATTTCCTACATTTCTCGCTCTCTTAATCATATATAACTTAAAACATCGAGAAAGAAGTCGTAAAAAATGATCGTGCGAGAATGAGTAAGCGCAACCGGTACGTTCAGGGAATTGACCCCTCACGAGCTGAGGGGTTGGACTAATTCATTCGTTTTGGCGTCGTGATCGCGCGCACGTTTCCCGGGGGCGCGAAGGGACGTTCGTGTTAGCCCCCGGGGGTTTCTTTTAGTTTGGTGTTTCAGACATTTCTGCCCTCGAGCCCCCGGCGCCCTTGCACTCGCATGGACCTGGTCTGGGGGTCGAGTCTTCTCCCCACGTGACCCTTTAGTGGGGTCGGAGGAGGTGGGCAACGCTGTGCCATCCCATCGGTTGGGTCGAGGCGTAGTGCCCGATGAGTTGCTAGCGGGTAGTTCAAGTGAGGCCCAGGTTCCCGGCCTTTGCGACGCGCGGTGTGACCAGCCTCATAAATCTAGGTAGCTGATTCGTACTTTTTTCAAGCCGTCCGCGGGCTCGTGGGCTCAATGCCTTTTCCGCAAAAATTTCTGAATCAGAGATCAACCTTGGATTTGAACACGGCCCGAGAAAGCCCTAATCACTTCACGTGCTCGAGAAATTAGGCCGCCAGTGGGCTTCTTTCTCGGGTCACCCCTCACTCTGTCGGTCCGGTGCGGCCGTGATCCCTTCGCGGGCCGGCCGTGATCCCTTCGCGGGCAGGCCTGCGAACCCCGGTCCTTACTTTCGGGCCTTATTATGCATGACTTTAGGTTTTTCGTAATTAAGTACAAACTCGTGGTACAAAATTAATGCAAGAATTTAAACGTTACATAAAGCGAGTAAAGCAGAGTTCATGGATCTACCGATCGTGGCCCGAAATTACGGCCAGGTGAGTTCGTAGCCGCCGTCGTCATCGCTGCCATAGTCGCTGAGGAGGTAGTCGCAGATGCCGAGAAAGTGGAATAGCGCTTCTGCATCCTGGAATTCGTCGTCGTCGGCCAGGATGTCGCGGATGCCGTGGAGCTGATTGCTGCCGTCGTTTCTCGGACCGGGTCCGGTGGTGACCATGGCAGTGCTAGTCGTGGGCGTGTCGGAGAAGCGCCGAGGCTCCCCCTTGGGCCGTGGTCGGTGATGACGAGCGTCCCGATTCTTGCAGCGGTCCTCTCTCCTGCATCACGCGCCGGAGCGAACTGACCTGTTGGCGTTGTCGTGCCAGGCCGGGTTGTTGTTGTAGAGGCGAAGATCGGCGAACGATGTGGAGACGGCATAGACGTTGACGTTGGGAGGAGGAGCACCATGTCGTAGTCCACCTCGATGCTGATGATGTTGAGGTTCCTGAACTGGACATGGGTGCCCAGAGGGAACTGAAGATCGTTGGATTGGGCCATCAGGATCTTTGGTTTTTAGAGATGAAATGCGCAAGGCCCCTACCTGGGGCGCCAACTGTCGGGGTTTCGTGAAAGCACCAACTAGTAAATTTATAGATGCGCGTTTATGCCCAGATGGTTCACTAAGAGGACACGGGGGAGTATACTGGTTCAGGCGTGAGGCCCTACATCCAGTTCGAAGGAGTCGTGTTACTTAGTGGCGGTTCGTAGTAGGGGTTACAACCAGTTCAAGAGAGGGAGGGGCTCCCAAGTCTCTGATTGAGCGAGGTGTCAATATCGTGGCGTGTACGTGATGGTTTTGGTGATCTTTTGTGTGCTATTAGAGTCTAAAAGCTTTAGAACCTGTCTAATGGAATGGCTCGCCCTCCCTTTTATAGATGAAGGGAGGGAACGGCCTTACATAAAGAAGGTATGGGCGTGCCATGTAGACAAAGAATGGGAAAGGACAATGGTGGAGTGGCTCGTCTGTCCTCCTGGGGCCGGGGCGTCCTTCTTCCTTGCATCGCACGCGTTGGTCATCGGTGAGGTCACATCACTGGGGTGTCTGCCCATGCCTTAACAGTGGACGGAGAGGCTGAACAGTTGATTAGAGCGTTTGGAGTATTATCCCGGAGTTAATGATGTCGCATTTGTTCGGGAGTGGGTCGAGATGGACGGGCTGTGCAGATCTGCCAATCGAGGGTGATCGACGTCGAGCCACACCCCTTCCTCTCCGTTAACAAGGCGGTCAAGGAGCCGAACCACGCCCTGCTTTGACTAGTAGTGCTGCCGGTGTGTGCGTCCATCTCCTGCGCTGCTGCATAGTGCGGTCAAGATGCTCTTCTCCCATATCCTGCACGGGGTGCAGGCGGGGAAGGTATGGTTTGACCGGTCGTGCTTTGCAGAGAGGTCATGGCTCACGCGTGAGCGCAAGCCTTGATGACTTCTTCGCGAAGACGCCCGCGAGGGGTCGTGCGAGCCACGCCCTCCCGGGTCTCCCCCGAGGCCTTTGGTCCGCGTGGTCGCGGCGAGCCGCTGCGCCGTGGGGGTCGTCGTGCCCACAAGACAAGGTTCACCCGCGGGCTTCGGCCGCAGCCTTTCCCGAGGGCCATTGGAGCATCGGCCCACCTGGTCCGGCTTTCACAGGCCGGTCGTGGGCCGCTAATGGCTTGCTTAATTTTGTTTAGCCGGGGGCCCAACAGGCCGGTTGTTTGGCCCCCGACGATCGTGGAATTGATATCTTTTCATCCGAACTCCAAAAATAGCAAATGATATGTCCATTTCGATCGTCTCGACGAGCTCTTCGCAATGGTGCATTCTAATTCATCATTTGAGATGCTTGTAATCTATAATATTGGTCCTTTTTGATAGCTTTTCCGTTATGTACCTGCAGAAACAAGGATTCACCAAAACTCGTGGAACTCTATCAGTGTAAACCCTAAGTCTAATTGGTGATCACAAATGTGCCTCTTTCAAGAGTTAGTTGATGGGTAAATTTGGTCATTAACGACCGTCAACATGCACTAATCATATTCTTAGCAAGTATGAATGCATATGACAACCAATTTCACCTTTGCTTTGTTGGAGCAGAGGATAGTCATTAGTTTCCAATTTAGCTCCGCAAAGGTGATGTAAAGTCTATTTGAAAGCTTGGTGAAGACCAATCATCAAAAATAGAATGTATTCTTCACCCATATGAATTTAAAATCACTAATGATCAAGTGCACTATCTTGTTGTGGTTGGCTTGCTTCTTCGTTGATGTTTGCTTGCATCACAGAACCATGATTGATACCACTTGTATGTGAGACCATGATACCAAATGTGAATACCACTTGAAGTATCCATCAATTGTTTTCTTATTTGGGTGTTGCTTGCAATGTTTGATCAACCCTTTTAATTTGCTTCAACTTAGCATCTTAAATATCCCTTAGATCACCACTTCCATATTAGCCATCCAAGCCACGTGCTCGGTTTACCTACAAAAGGCGACATGTCCCCCACGGAGAGAAGTGATCTTTCTCTAAAGAACCATTCTTGATACTCACTTGAATTGACTTTGATTGATTGATACATATGGTGAACTCAACTTGATGAATAATCTTGAATCCTTCTTTAAGTTTTTCTCTTTCTACTTGTTAAAGTCTTTTTCTTTCTATAAAATGATCTCTAATTATCACAAGAACTTAACCATAATCTTCATCTTAAGCTTGGTCTTGATCTTCTAATTGCAGTTCCAAATATATGTGCAAATCACACTCCTCAATCAAATAGCCTTGTACCCATCACTTGTCAAGCTTCTAGATCAATTCAAAACCAAACATAGGTCCCTCAACCACTTATAAACATGATTCCAACTTAAGAGACTTTCAATTGAAGTGACTCTTGATCAATCTAACTGTTGTCCCTTTTCTGGCAGATTCTGTACTCTTCAGAGAATAAATCATATCTTTTAATTTACAGCTCCAATGATCATGAAATTTGGTGAAGATGTGCTTCACTAAGTAATATATGATCTATAAAAATTTGAGCTTCATTGGACATCTAGATTGCTACCAGATTTCAAATCCTTCTCAGAGGGTACATGCTGAAGACTGCTACACTATAGCTGACAAGATCCACTCCAAAATCAATGCATTTCTTGTCTAATTCTCATAAAATTTGAACAGCAATGATCACAAGTTTATAGCATATAAACAAATTTTTAAGCCAATCCAAATAGATTTGGTCCATCAAACTCAGACTTGATTCTAGCTAGCTCAGATTTTCAATATAGGACAGATTTTAATACTTGAGCTAAATCATCTTCAAATGAATCAAACTTGAGATCAACTTGTGAATACTCTCACAAGACATAAATTTATTCAAACCACTTACTAAAGGTTATTTTGTGAACTTATTCAACTCAAATCAACCTAAACTTGATTGCTAAGCATGAAATCCATTCAATCATCTTATAGCAAGCAACATTGCAGATTTATCCAATTCAATCAACTCATATGCACCCAAATGAATATGATCAACAAGAGATATACCTTATAGTTCATGATCACACACTAGCAAGCTTCAACTCATCTTATTTGCAAGCCATCAATAGTTTTCAATTAATCATCACAACTTAAGATATGACACTTGTATGTTGATAGCATTTAGAGTTCATTCAATTTGACTTAGCATTGGGATTGTAATTATCAATCAACAATACTTGGCTCAACCTTATGATCAACAAGATGAATATCACTTGAACCAAGCCTCCAATGCCAATGGTACCTACAATCAATCATCCATTTTTTGATGGTATCCAAACTTGTTTGGGTCCTCTCAAGTTAGAAGCAACATACTTAGGCATAGCCTAGGGGGCATGAATTTGCATTGTGTCCCCTTTCCCGGCATGAGTAGCACTTTCTCTTTAATTGAGCCTTTTGTTCCTTGCTCATGTTGTGCTTCCCATTGCCTTGCTTCCCTTGTTTGCTTGAGCCTTCTCCTCAAGCTTGTTTGGACAACCCGAAGCTAGGTGGCCCAATTTGTTACAACTATGGCACTTGATATAAGCAAGCTTCTTCATCTTCTCTTCATTGTTCTTGCTCATTTGCTTTGCATCATGATTCATTCTTGGATGCATTGCTCTTGCTCTTCCACCCCGTCTTGTTTTCTTTTTCATCTTCAAATTCTTATCATCTTGATGGTTGATCTTGATTTGAACTTGGGGCTTTACTTGTGGCTTTGGTTGAGGCTTCCCTTGTTGCTTCACAAATTGTTTGGTTGGGCACATTGAGGTGAGATGACCCCAAGTGCGACACTTGAAGCACTTGACATGCTTGAGCCTCTCTTCTTCCTTCTTCAACTTGAGCTTCTCATGGTTAGGGCAAGCTTTTGCAAGATGTCCCACTTCTTGCCATTTAAAACACAAGAAATGAGAGAGTTTCATTTCTTCTAGCTTCTTTATCTCTTTTTCAAACTTCTTCTTGCCCCATCTTTTGCCTTTGATCTTGCTCTTGTTGAAGCCAATGCCACTCATATCGCCATAGCTTCTTTGATTTTTTAACATATGCTCAAAGGTGATTTGAGAGTTGTAGCACCTCTCTAACTTATTGCTTAAATTCTTCACTTCACTTTTGAGCTCATTGTTCTCCTTCAAAAGGTTAGTTTCACAAGATATGGAAGTAGAACAAGCATCTATATATGAAGAGCATGGCATATTTAATAATTCATCACAAGAGGTGGATACATGCTTCTTCTCTACATCACAAGGGTTACCAGCATTTTGCAATTGATCATTTGACCCATGTGATGAGCTCTCATTACTTTTAAGTTTTTTAGAAAATACTTTAATGAGAGAACCATATTTGTCAACTAGTTCTTCATGAGATACACAAAATTTCTCATGAGTCAATTTTAGCTCCTCATGTGAAGTTCTAAGAACATCAAGTAAGTGCTTATGTTCTTCACATGAGTCCTTTAGAATGAGTTTTCTTTTTCTAATTTTATTGTTTTTGCTTTCTCATTTTCTAGAGACATGGTCATGCTAGCAAGTCTACTAACAAGCTGTTGACGGTCCTTAACGCCTATTTTATACCATCAACTATTGCTCAATATAACATAATATCAACCATAAAGCATAGTTGTAGGGTTTCATTCTAACGAGTTCCATGAGTTGTGTTGTTCTCGGTTGTTTTGCAGGTATATTCAATTTTGCACAGAATAAAAGTATCTTAAATGGGGAATTGGACTACACCAATGCTACGGGCTCGTCGAGACGATCGAAACGGACATATCATTTGCTATATTCGGAGTCCGGAATCAAAAAATATCAATTCTACACCTAAACAAACACTAGAAGACTCTAGAAAGCACCAGAAGGCGATGTACCGAAGGTGGGGCCCACCTGCTACAGGGGTGGGGCCGCCTGGCCCCACCCCGGGCCGGCCGGCGCCCTCCGAGCCCATTCGTGGCCCGCTTTTGACGGACGGCCTCTTACCGCCTTAGGGTTTGCATCTCCACTATTGCCGAAGTCGAATTAGTCCCACATCGCTTTGTCTAGAATAGGTGGAGGCTTTTCTAGACTATAAATAAAGAGGTAGACCCCCCTCCCTAAGGGCACCACATTATTGGAGATGTAGAGGCGTCCCTCGAATGGATGACCTCTCATCTCTAGAGAATTAGGGCTAGACTTTCCAATGTAGTTCTAGTTGAGAGTTAGGGAGAGCGGCGCTACGCCCGGTTCGGGAGGAGTCTTCGGAAGAGTCATCGAGTTTTTGGTATGTCTTTGTATTTATTCTTTGTAAGACTTATGCTTTAATATATTTTATCTTCTCTATTTACTTTTATGCATTACATTTAATTGGTTAGTATAGTTGTTATACTTTAGCATAGGATCTCCGCCCGTATCGGGTGCTCTAGTTATTAATTGTGACTAGGGTAGTAATTGGTAGTGTAGACATGGAGTCTAGGCTATATATTACCTGAGATTGCACCCAGTCCAACATATAGTTGTGGTAGCCCCAGGTGGTGACAGCCCTGACGGCCGACGTATTCCACCATGTTAGGGTTGGTGTTTGTAGGACCATAGTCGGAGCTTCCTAGTCCCTTTCTCACCCCTTTCCGTGACTAGTGTTCTGATGTCCCGAAGTGTTATTGTGTGATTGCTTTACCTTCCATAAATCAGTTATTATAGAACCCAAGTAATATTAGGAACCTTGAACTCTCCCGTTGTCCTCTCACTTTAGTTATTTACTCTTTTATCATAGAATTCTCTCGTGTGTGTCATATATGCATAATTCCTATCATCAATATATCGTTTACCCCTACTTTAATCTAGTTGGTGTATTAGTTAGTAGATACATGATGGTGAACTATCAATGTCTTTATCCATTGTTTCCTAGTGGTAAAATATAAATAACGATACCTGGAATACTCCCGGTAAAATGCTACAATGGTTTTCTCGTAAACGCTATGCGGAATCCTTCATATTTTAATTGTGCATAAGAAATACCAACACAAGCTCATCATATGAATCAACATGATCAACCACATTGCAATTTGATAGCTTAGTGTCGCCTTGTGACATGAAGCAATGTGATGTAGTGGATGAATTTGTAGTAGCATCATTCTCATAGCCCGAGCATGAACCATCATCACCATCAACAATCACCATCAACATTGTCAAGTGAACTTATGGTAGATCTTTCATAATCATCACTTGACCATGAGGTGGAGCAATCTTCCATAACCACCGAGTTGTGAAGATGCTCGACATCCTCATGCACGTTCTCCTTGTGATTATCCTCCACCTTGACTTTGCCATCATCACTTATGGAGTCATCACTATAGAGAGCTTGGAGTGCCATCCACATATCATGGGCACTCTATATTTCCCACACACGCCTGAAAACATTCTCATTCAAAGCATATGTCAAATAATTAAGAGCGCATGCATCAAGTTGTAAGCAATCCTCTTGAGCTTGGGTTAGATTGTTCTCATCCAAGGCATCTCGAGTAAAGCCTACAACAATGATCCACCACGCCTTGGGACCCATTGCACGCAAATGATCAAGCATATGGTGTTTCCACCATGCAAAGTCCATGCCATAAAAAATATGTGTGTGGCAATCATCATCTAGCCAACTAGTCGCCATCCTCTCGGGTCGGTAAAGACCGTAAATGAGAGATCTCGGCTCTGATACCACTTGTAGGGTCGAGATGGCGGACTAAAGGGGGTGAATAGTCCTTTCTAAAACTAAACGCAGTGGATGACCGAATTAAATATGGAATTGAAACTATTAGTCTAACCAAGACTTCACCCCTCTATTCAAGTTTAAGCACCTTACAAATTAATCCTAAGTTGAGCCACTAAGGTGCTAGGCTAGGTAGTGCTCGCCTATCCAATACTAGTTTGCAAGGTCACACAAACTTAAGCAACTAGTACTCAATCAAACCGGGGAGCACCTACATATACTAGTATTGCAAAGGGCACAAAGCCTAAGTAATCTAGTAGTTCCCACTAGCAAAGCTACACAAGCCTAACTAGAGAGCTCAATTTGCTTAGCTACACAAACTAAGCAAAGTGACTAACAAGGCTACACGAGCCAATTATTCACGCAAGAGATCTACTTCTATGCTACACAAGTAAGAAGGTAACTAGCAAGCTACACAAGCTAACTAATTACAAGAGCAACTACACAAGCACAATATATAAGAAAATAAATACAAGATTATGTAAAGAGATTGCAAACCAACGGGACGAACAAGGTTGACACGATAATTTTTATCCCTAGGTTCACTTGGTTGCCACCAAGCTAGCTCCCGTTGAGACAAGCTCAAGGTTGCCGCCGGTCCTCTTGCTAGTGGTGACCCACAAGTAACACTCTCCCACATGGAGTGCCTACCACAAGCTCTAGCACTTGACACGGTCGAACCACTTGACGCTCTTCGTGTCTCTCTCTACTATAGTTGCTCTTCGCGATTCTCCCACGGGGTGAGCACAACACCCCTCACAAATCCTTCTCTAGAGCACCACACAATCTTCTTTGCGTGCTTCAACGGAGACCACAACCTCCAAGCCGTCTAGGTGTTGGTAAACACCAAGAGTAATAAGAAATCCCCAAATCACAAAGATTTCCTAGTGCCACCAAATACAATCCTCACATGCACACACACTAGGCTCTCAATCCCTCACTCAAATTAGCACCAAGCATGAGAGGGAGAGGAAGGGGAGGAGGTGGATCTTCAATCTCTCATCCACACCCACCAAGGGCACTCACTCTCGCTTAGAAATTTCAGCACAAATCCATGGGAGAAAGAGAGGAGGAAGAGAAGGGAAGAACCCTAGCTCACTTGCTTTCCAAAGATGAGAATGGGGGAGAGTTGGGGAAGAAGAAGAAGGGGCTGTTGTCCCCCTAAATCCCATCACCACTCACACCCAACCGTTGGGGCGTTCAGATCTGAGTTGAACTGGAAATTCTAGGTAGGGTAGGAAAAATTTCTAGGTGAACCCTCCAACGGCTCTTTCACGCCAACAGTCTAGCCACACTAGAAATTCCAGGTAGGGATGGATTAATTTCCAGGCCAACCCTCTCTGTCTTGAATGCACATCCTAAAATTCCAGCTAGGGCCAAGAAAAATTCCAGGCTCACCCTCTTTGTCCAATGCGCGAGAAATTCTCAAAATTCTTCACTTTTAAATTGCTAACTCTTCCCAACATGCTAAAATAAATGTAGCACCTTAGTTAGCTTTTCACAAAGTCTTTTCTAGGGTTTTATCATGCATCTCACCACGTCACTAAGCACTTATGCATATGCAAATAAGACTCACACTTAGTGGCACTAGATAGCCATTGCAACTAAAAGATTTCCCCTCTTTATAGTACGACTATCTATCTTAAACACGGTCATAAACTTCTCTACACATCTATGACCGGTGAAATGAAATGTCCTAAAGGTTATACCTTTGCCTTGCGCATTCCATTTCATCTCCTCCATTGCTGATGCAACACATGCACCAACCTTGCACCATAATGATATGATCCATTTCATATCATCATGTGACCATATTGGTCCATCGATCTTGACCTCACTTGCCCTTCACCTTTGCATTGGTCCATCGGCACCAAGTCTTTGCTCAAGCCTGCCGACACTTGGTACCAACGGCTTCAAAGCCTCCGACTTGCCCTCCACTATTGCAACCGGTCCATCAAGCCAAGTCTTGTCTTCATCTTCTCCACCTTAGTCACATGACTCCATGTCATGTTCCATATGCAATTAAGTTCCTTCATCACACTTAGGTGAGCATCACAATATGTTTAAGTCATTTCCACCTCCATGGCATAGGTTGCTCACACAAGTGTACCTGTGGACTAATTCTCTGTAATTCTCACATAAGCACAATTAGTCCACCTAGGTTGTCACTCAATTACCAAAACCAAATAAGGACCTTTTAGACGGCCCGCAGCCGCGCCCTGCCCCTGGAAACCCTAGCCGGGAGCACTGCTCCTAGGCAGCCACCGCCGCCAGCATGTTCGCGTCCTACTCTCTGGCACGCCGCCCGATGCACGCCACGTGTTTTGGAGCAGCACGGACACCGAAGATGCCCAGCTACGCCTCGAACCCTAGCCGCCCGTGCTATAAAAGCCGAACGCCACCGCTGTTCCTCCTCTCTCCCTCGGTAGCCGCCACCACCTTCTTCTTCTTTGTTGTGCACCGCCGCGCCGCAGCCCGACAAGCGCCCCTCCTCGCCACGGCTGTGCACAATGAGCACGACGACGTCGAAGCCACCAGCGCCGTGCACCTCACCAGGAGCGCCGCCGTTCGCGTCGCGACGTCATCCAGTGCCATGGCGCGGCCTGGCCTTCTGAGCGCCCGCCAAGCCGTGACTCCACCATGCACCACCGCCCGCACGATGTCACGCCTATCGTGGCGTGCGCGGGCTCACCGTGTCCACGCCGCGCTCTACGTCGAACGCCGCGTTCGCAGCCATGGTGCACACACCACCATCACGCCCGCGATTGCGCTCGGCGCGCTTCACCGTGCCTCCTCAGCGCGGCAGCGCCGTCCTCGCCAAGCCGCACGACGACATTGACACTGCCGAGCACCACCGTCCTATTACACTACACTGCCACTGAGCTCCCTGCCCTCGCTAACACCGAACTCGACAGCCACGATGACGCCGCCACGGCTGCGTCATGCCACGCCAATGCCCCAGCCGTGATGTCGTCTTCTTCCACATCAACACCGGCCGCCCCCATCTCTGTTCGCCACGACGACCGCAAGCGGGTGCAGCCGCGCAGGAGCAAGCCGCGACTGACCTCGATGACCCCCTATGCCGCACGTTCACCGTCGTTCTGCGCTTGCCATGTTCTGCCTAGCCATAGCACAGCTCCATCGCCGGTGAGCCACCAAGCCCAAGAACCTGTCCTTCGTTCCTGCCAAGTTCTTGTGGATGCTCTCGTCTGAAACCGGCCATTGTGCCATGTCGTACACCTTGCAGGAAGGCACCAGCAAGCCCTCGTCATGTCCAGCCACCGCCGGCCATGCACAGCCTGCTCCGGCCATCCCCCGCCAACTCTGGCCAACCATAGCTAGCACCGGCAGCCACAGCCAGCCACAGCCAGCTGCAGCTGGCCAGGAGTGGCCATACCTGGCCAGAAGTGGCCACGGGTGGCCAGGGCTGGCTACAGCTGGCCAGGACCTCAACGGTACCCTGAAGCACCTCCTGACGCCTGCCGAACCCTCGACGTTCCCCAGCTGCGACCTCGAGCCGCCGGGGCGACTCCGCCGCACCTCGCCAAACGACTCCGCCGTCGGTGAGCATCCAAAACACCGTGACCGGCCTTCGTGCCATTGCCCACATGGAACACAAACGCACACACACGTGACCGGCCCTAGCCAAATGGATCCACAGCGTTGGAGACGCCGGGGAGAACGTGCCGCCTGTGCCCCTGACGTGAGCCCTGGAACTCTGGACACCATGATGTAGATTGACTCATCTTGGACTGTAGAATGGCCCTACGGTTGCTTTAGCGGATCTGTGGAAACCCTAGCTTGTCGCCATCGCTCCATCCACCTCGAGGCACGAGGATGGACCGTCGAGTATCTGTGACCTTGTCTATTGCAAGTCGTGACCCCCTGGACCCCCTCAATCCTTTTTACTTTCTATATACATGTCGATACTATTGTACCCACTCCCGATGACTCCGTTGTATATGTATCTTTGTAATACAGGACCCATCCATCATAATGCTGTGGAATTGTGTTACTCCAGTCTTTTCGAGTTGTCTGGTTGTCGTGTTATTGGATCTTATTGTTGGATGTTGTGTGTGTCTATCTGTGGACCGTGCCTTCGAGCCGGCTGAGGGATCGTAATTCGTTCGGATGTTGCGATCATGGGATTCGTCTCGCCATGGCCGTAATGCCGAGTGTAACTCGAGCCCTCGCTAGTATAGCTTGTGGTCATGAGCTCGCCTCGCCATGACTATGGAGCTATACTTCCTTGTTTGTGTTTTACTTGCTCCTCGTGCACATACCCTTGTATGCTTGTACCGTATACGACCGTCGTGTTTCTTTGATTCTCGCGGTGACAACCGCACCGCTACGAATCCGAGAGATGCCTTAGTGCCAGTGCACCTAGGTCGGGTACCCTATGGGTGGTTTGTGCACTTGTGATCTTTATAATGTTGCTCCCTTCTAATGCCCTGTCTGATACTATGGCGTAAGTATTGGAAGTAGATCATCGCTTTCTAAATGATCTTGCTTTGTCTCTCCCTGATAGCCCGCTCTATTCGATCCCTTCTTGTTCATGGCAATTGGAACAAAGATCGGACTATCCCTCCTTAGTTAGCGAGGCCATGGTCGATGTCTTGCCCTGGGACTGCGAGGGTCGACTCGATCGACCGAGTGAAACCATCTTCATCGAAGATGTGACCGGAAACATGACATAGATGTGCCTAGCTAACTTTTGACTTCTCGGCTCCCAACGTAACTGTGTCGTGTGGATCAAGAAGACCATAGTCGTTGCTTCATCGACCACTTCTACTACTGCTGGGTACCGTAGCGGGATAGTTGAAGTGCAATAGCGCCAAGTCACAAAAGTATTATTAGATTCTATTTACTTTGTGACTTGGTTGGTAAAGGCTACAAGAACCGAGCCCCGTTGTTCTTACTTTTCGTTCTGCTATGCCTGTCTTCCGATTCCCATCAACTCCATGACGCCCGGATCGAGAGAACGTGAGCCGTGGTGTTTGCTATATATAAGCTTCGGCTTAACCCATTTATCTTAAAGCCATACTGGCTTGGCCATCTAGCTCATGCATAGCAAAGCACCACTCTTGTCATTTCGCCCTGAGGATTTGGACATCCGCCGAGAGGGCTAAATTGTGTACCTTTTTAATGACTTCTGGGTTAATGGATCTTTCGGTGTCTTGAGTCCTTTCGAGTATCGTGTGTTTTCTTGCCTTGTTTGTCGCTTCACGGAGTAGCTACATAGAGTACAACGACGCTTGGACCGAGACTCACGGGAGAAAGAGGACGAGGGCGAAAGGACCCGCAGGATGGAGCCGATCTAAGGACTACCCCTATGGAAGAAGAATCGTACCACTACTTCCACGACATCGCAGGTGTCATGGCAGCACCCTCTTTTAGAGAATCCTATTAGGCATTGCATAATATTTAGAACTGCTAGCACTTTATATTTATTCCTTTGCTAGTATCTGAATACATGCTATTGCCTGAGCCTTTATTACTTGATTGCAACCCTGTACTATGTTACCCAGCTTTGCACTCACGCTCACTTACTTATATATACCTATCTGCTTGCTTGCATTTATATCACCACACTTACTTTAACTCCACTCGCATTGTATCTGTGGTGTGATGCTGGTGGTGAACATGTGGGTATGGTTTGGCTTGCGATGCCAGACTTGGTGGATGGTGAGTGTGCTGCGTGTGTCTTGGGTGCGTGAAGAGTGAGGGTTGTGTCGACCGAGCTGGGATATACGACGAGCCTGTGGCGAGTTTTGCCATGTGATGTGACCTGGGCATCCTATGAAAATGAATACCTGTGGCGGGTATATGTGATGTGATGTGATGTGTGAGGTGGGATCCTGGGTGTGAGCCTTCGAGAGGTGGAGCCCAAGACAGGGGTGCTGTGGTAGCATGTAAAATGATAAACCTGTTGAAGATGTCCAGCTTGGTCTGCCCTAAGGACTTACTAGTATCTAGACTCACCGAGAATCCTTGCATCCTACACGCTCTCTTGTAATGGGAGAAACGGTTGGACTACTTAGTAGAGTGATGCCATTACTACTAGGTTGTGAGGTGATAGGGTGGGCGGTAGGATGAGAGTTGCCCATACCGTCCTAGATGCTAGTACCACTTGGAGGGCCCGGTACTATGCTTTCCCAATCTCAGCAATGCCCGAGAGGTTATCCGGAGGTTTCCCAGGGCTGAGTGGTAGGATGGCATCAGTCTATCAAGCAAGTAGCCAGAATTTGCCTAGACATGGCCAGGTCGAGGATGGCTATCTTGTGGGTATGTGAAACCTCTATAGAGTATTATGGTTGATCAATCGATACATAAGCTGACTTGTCGGCTGTGGACCTTTTCTAGAACCTGCTTCACTAGATAGGAGATGAGTCTTCTTTTCTCCCCCGTGTTGTGAGATAGAGCCGGTCGAGGACCATTGAGGCAGGCCGAGCGGGAGTTGGTTTGCCGACATGAGTGAGATGAGATGTGGTGGATGAGGTGGATGGGGTGGTAATGGATGGATGGATGTGTGGATGTGTGTAGTTGGGAATGTGTTAAAACTTGATGAATTATTATATTATTTACTACCTGTTACTATTTCACATGCGCTAAGGATGCAAACCACAGCCAAATATTAGGATCACCAGATCCCTTATTTTATCTTTCCACTAAAGCTCATCGGTGCTGACCATGGCCTGTACACATCCAGCGGTGTGCAGATCTACTACTTCTTAGAGATGTCGAATAATGAAGGTTAGGAGGTTTCGTGCCTGCGCTCAAGTTTGGTTCGAAAGATGGGATCTACGCCGCTGACACTACTCTAATGATGCCCGTGAAGGAGGAGCCTTCACCCGACGACTTGCTTCCACCGACTCTGATGACGATTAGATATGCTTCCACTAGAATTACTCTATAATAGATGTGTTCTCAGTTGATGTAATAGCTTGTAATCTTGTGATCTTACAATGTATGACTGTGATATCCACTGATATATGATAATGCGATAGAATCATTATTTGGTTTTATCACATTATAGCTCATTCTGTGGATTTTCTCTTTGTGGAAAATTGAGGATGTTTTAGTTGGTATCAGAGCCTTACTTGACCATAGGACGAGACCTTTAGTTCCTAACACTAGTATAGAAACCAAACAATGTATTTATAGAAGAGTCATAGCTACTAACACATGATTCCCTCTCTTTGCCTTGGTAATTCTGCCACTAACTGACCAATCCCGCCGAAAAAGTTGACCCTTAGAAATTGATTCCTTTTTGTTGCCCACGCAAGATCGGTAGATTTATGAGACTCAAAGGATAGGGAGTCGCCTTCGATCAATACTATGCATATAGGAGTTGTAATGCTGCTTGAGTGCTTGGATCTTATTGTTTCTTATGCTTCTTATGTTTATACTTTGTCGGAGTGTAGACTATAATAATATTTTATCTACGTATGACTCCAGGTCAAAACCAAAGGCCGTAATATGAAAAGACATGTGACCTTGACTGCCACTTGAAATACCGGACCAAAACATCAAATCTTTACTCGTTCATTTCAATGTTGATTTTGATTTTTAACAATGCACGCTCAAAGTGCTCTCTCTCTTTTATTTGAAAACCAATCCTCTTCCAAACTTGCTTTAATTTCACTCTTAAAAAAATAAAACTTTTACTTTCCAATCAATAAAATGAGTTTATAAAAGCTTTACTTTTCAAAATAAGAAACGATTCAAAAAATTCAAAAATTATTTTCAAAACAAAATAGGGTACAACCTATTTTAGAAGTATTTTTGTAACGGTTTCAAAACTCCAAGGTTGTATCCTTCTTACTCAAAAACTCTACAAAACAAACGGTTTCGAACTGTTCTCCAAAAGTCTTCATCTACTTTTTTCAGAGGGTTTTATACAAACAACCTTTCCAAAAGCACCTCTTTCAAAATCTTTCTCGCAAAACAAATGCATTGGTGCATATGTCTTGACACCGAAGACCAACCTCTCTAGTGATCTAGCTTCTAAATCTCGGGGGCGAGATTCTTGTAAAAAGGGTGAACTGTAACAACCCGGGGTTTTCGGAAAGCCAAAAATTACAAACTTTCAAAATTTTTCCTCGCAAACGTGTGGCGCATGTAGTCGCTAGGTCAAACGTTAGGAGACTCGCTAAGCGGAACATTGCATCATGTAGCATTGCTTGTAGGAGAATGTCGGTGTTCTTGAGTTGTTTTTCGGTTTCATGTTTATCGGAGTTTGGAGTGCACAAATCCGTAGCGAACTCCTTGATATACAAAAAAGAAAAAGTTCCTTTTCCTTTTTCTTATATATATGTACTCCCTCAAATTCCATAGCCAAAAATAGAAAAATGCTAAAGCCTTTCCCCTGCACTTGGGCCCAACCCAACCGGACCACACACCTCCTCTCCTTCCCTTTATTCCGAATTAGTAGATGCTGCCAAAAGGAGTGGGGGTGCCTGATGAGGACATCAACAACAGCAATGCATCCCCGCCAACACCACTACCTATTGCTGGTCCTCTTACTCGTGCTCGTGCTCGTCAACTTAATCATCAAGTGAGTTCCCTCTTGAGCTCCTATCCATCTTGTTCAGATCTTGGAGACACGTGCACTCTTGTTTTGCTCAGAATGAAGGAGAAGACCAACATGGAAACAGAAAAAGAACAACAAGGAAAGGGTTTACGATGGTCTGCGCTCGAATGTGAGGCAATGCCAACTTGTGAAGGGATGATTGCATATGGGAAGCATGGAACCTTAACAAAGATGATTGGAGACCAAGTCCAAGTATCCTCAACGTCCTCAATCAGGCCACTACGTCACTTCTAGCCTAAGGAAAGGAGGAGTCCAAATCCAATACATTTTGGAATTGGATTCGGACTGCAGAACATGTCCAACTTGTTCGGGTCACCATGGCTTCATATGGACTCCAATTGGGACGTTCTAATACTTGTAGGAAAACTTATCAAGTCTACTTTCATATGGATCCAGTCTCAGGTCCATATCTTCTCGACGCAGCGGCAATGATCCAAATACGGTCGATAGGTTTTTACGCCAACGGTCTTTGCGTCACCTTATTTTGGGCCGATGGCCCGTGTATCAAGTGGGGCCCAACAGGGGGCGCGTCCTAGGGTTGTAGAACGACCCCAACCAGGTCTAAGGTCGTCCTCCACCCTCACATATACCTATATAGCCGTCAAAAACTGATTGGGTTTTGTTTAGATCAAGTTTAGCCTTCGCTACTTGCTTGTAAGCGTCTTTGGATCAACCGCCCGCCTTCTTGTCTTGAACCCCACTTCATTGCAGATTGAGTTTGAAACCTTCATTTACATCTAGTAATTTAGTACTTGTTCTAGTTGTTCTTGCTGGTTCTTCGATTGTGCGGGGACGAGTGCCCTAGTGACCGGGTGTCGCGCTCCCACAAGATCGTGATGCCCATTGGGGTGGTGTATCGGTTGCTAAGGCGCAGTCTTGGAGGGTCTGTAGTCGAGCCGTGAACGTCATCTCCATTCACCAATCGAGTTATCCCACACCTCTCATCGAAAGATCGCGCAAAAAACCCTAACGGGTTCATATCGGTTGGTATCGAGCAAGGTTTATCGGTGAGAGACTTTCAATCCTTCGTGTTTTATTTTTTTCCTATAGTCCGTAAAAGCAAAAAAAAAATATAGTAGATTAGTTTTTCCATAATCCTATAAAACCTTTGTGCCGTGGCTAGTACTAGTTAGTTAGGGCTTGTTGAGTTTGCGTTTGCTTCGATTCGTGTCCGTTCTTTGGTTTTAGTTCTAGTCCTTTAGAGTTTTGAGTTCTTGTCACGTTTTGGTCACTATCGGTTTTTTTTACATCTCTGCTGCCATCACCACCACCATATACATCTCCGCTGAAAACGTTACTACCATATCGATCTTCATTGCACCATATCCATCCTCTCAATTATCAATCAAGTTTTGTTCACACAAAGAAAAATCTAAGTTGCTAGTTGCATTCTTGTCACCCCTGAAAAGAAAGAGAAATATATTGAAAGTTTTTTTTTCTGAAATCTGATTTGTGAATATTCAGATTTGTTCTAGTTGTGCAAAGCAAAAAAAAAAAGAAGAAAAAAACAGAAAAGAAAAAAAAAGAGAAAGAAAAAAAAAAAAAGAAGAGAGAAGGAAAAGAAGGGGGTGATAGCTTGCTGTTCATGTGCCTCTTTCTTGTTGTGTCGTGACTTTGTTTGTGTCTAGGCTCGCGTCTCTAGCACGGTCTAGCCTAGGACCAGCACAGTACCGCCGTTGAACGTTTATTCAGCTTGCTTTTATCACTAACGTGGTGCTAGTTCGTTCCTTGTTTCAACCCTCCTATAGCTCTATATATTCTACAGACTTGACAGTCTTGTTGCTACGGCGCCGATACACTTTATTCTATCGCTGCACACTTGTGGTCGCCGATCCCTCCCGTTGAGCTAGGTAAGAATTGGTAAGAACTTGTTAAACAGGTTGATAGAGAGTGCCTTGCTGCAGCCACGTCCTATTAGTCGTAGGGCATTTATTTCTTCACCTATCTTCTTGTTTCCACTTGTTTTTGTTGAACCATGTCGATCGATGACAATAACCAAATGCCACAATCTCCTCGCACTAAGGGCATCATACAACATTTTTAGAGGAAGGTGAAGCTGCACACGTAGGGACTTGAATCAGACTTGCAGTGTGACGAATGACAAGCTTGGGCAATTGGAGACCACGCAGATCGCCACCAATACCAAGCTCGCAAGTTTGGAAGCATCTGTTTCTAGTGTGGATAAGAGTCTTGCTGCACTTCTCAAGCATTTCGATGACTTCCACGCAACGCATAAAGAGAAGCAAACAGAAGAAACCAAGGAGGAAGATCAAGAGGACGATAAATATGAGGATGATTACACGGCTGATTCTGAATATGATGATCAAGACACTCGTGATCGACGTCGCCTACATCACAACCGTAGAGGTATGGGTGGTCACCGCCGACGCCGAGGTACGCAATAATAACGATGCTTTCAGCAAGATTAAATTTAAAATCCCTCCTTTTGATGGTAAGTACGATCCTGATGCATATATTACTTGGGAGATTGCTGTTGAACAAAAGTTTGCATGTCACAATTTTCCTGATGATACTCGTGTTAGGGCTGCTACTAGTGAGTTTACTGATTTTGCTTCTGTTTGGTGGATAGAATACGGCAAGAAAAATCCTAATAACATACCTCGAACTTGGGATGCATTGAAATGAGTTATGAGGGCTAGATTTGTTCCTTCTTACTATGCACGCGATATGTTAAATAAGATGCAAAGAATTGAGGCAAGGTGCTAAAAGTATAGAAGAATATTATCGGGAATTACAAATGGGTATGCTGCGATGTAACTTAGAGGAGGAAGAGGAATCTGCTATGGCTAGATTTTTAGGTGGGTTAAATCGTGAAATTCAGGACATCCTTGCCTATAAAGATTATGCTAACATAACCCGTTTGTTTCATCTTGCCTGTAAAGCTGAAAGGGAAGTGCAGGGACGACGTTCTAGTGCCAAGTCTAACGTTTCTGCAGGGAAATCTATATCATGGCAGCAACGCACATCTACCTCCATGTCGGGTCGTGCACCTTCCCCAACAAGCCGATTAACAGCCGCCACCATCTTCCTCTAGTGACAAACCACATGATTCTTCCACAAATTCAGCAACCAAATCTGTTCGTAAAACCAGCGCTAGTGCGAATTCGGTTGTCTCCACAGGAAGAACAAGGGATGTCCAAAGTGTCATCGATGCAAGGGCTATGGACACATGCAGCGTGATTGCCCTAACAAGCGTGTTTTGGTAGTCAACGCCGATGGTGGGTACTCCTCTGCTAGTGATTTTGATGAAGATACACTTGCATTGCTTGCGGTGACCATACAGGTAGCGAAGACAATTTAGAAGAACATATTAATGCATGTGACGCAGACCGCTATGAGAGCCTCATTGTGCAGCGTGTGCTTAGCACGCAAATGGAGAAGGCCGAACAAAATCAGCAACACACATTGTTTCAAACGAAGTGTGTCATCAAAGAGTGTTCGTGCTTGTATGATCATTGATGGAGGTAGCTGCAACAACTTGGCCAGCAAATGACATGGTGGAGAAGCTTGTGCTTACCACCAAACCACACCCACATTCATATTACATTCAATGGCTAAACAATAGTGGTAAGGCAAAGGTAACTAGACTTGTGCAAATTAATTTTTCCATTGGATCCTATAAAGATGTTGTTGAATGTGATGTTGTGCCTATGCAAGCATGTAATATTCTGCTAGGTAGACCTTGGCAATTTGATAGAGATTCTATGCATCATGGTAGAGCAAATCAGTATTCTTTTCTATACCATGATAGAAAAATTGTGTTGCATCCTATGTCTCCTGAAGCTATTATGCAAAATGATATTGCTAAAGCTGCCAAGGCCAAAAGTGAGAGCAATCAAAATGCGACATCTGTTGCTGATAAGAAAGATGAGATAAAATTGAAAGGAAATTGCTTGCTTGCTACTAAATCTGATATTAATGAGTTCAATGCATCCACTTCTGTTGCTTATGTTTTAGTATGCAAAGATGCATTGATCTCCCTTCATGATATGCAACATTCTTCACCTCCTGCTATTGCTAACATTTTGTAGGAGTATTCTGATGTGTTTCAAGTGAAATACCACCGGGGCTGCCACCACTTCGAGGGATTGAGCATCGGATCGACTTGATTCCCGGTGCCTCATTGCCAAACCGTGCGCCATACAGGGACCAATCCGGAAGAAACAAAGGAGATTCAGCGTCAAGTGCAAGAACTACTCGACAAAGGTTACGTGACGTGAGTCTCTTAGTCCTTGTGCTGTTCCGGTTATTTTAGTGCCTAAGAAAGATGGAACATGGCGTATGTGTGTTGATTGTAGGGCTATTAATAATATCACCATTCGATATCGACACCCTATTCCCCGTTTAGATGATATGCTTGATGAATTGAGTGGTGCCATTGTGTTTTCTAAGGTTGATTTGCGTAGTGGGTACCACCAGATTCGTATGAAATTAGGAGATGAATGGAAAACTGCTTTCAAAACTAAGTTCGGCTTATATGAGTGGTTGGTAATGCCTTTTCGGGTTAACTAATGCACCTAGTACTTTCATGAGACTAATGAATGAGGTTTTGCGTGCTTTCATTGGCAAATTTGTTGTAGTCTACTTTGACGATATATTGATCTACAAAGAAATCTATGGATGAACATCTTGATCACTTACGTATTGTTTTTTGATGCTCTACGCGATGCACGCTTGTTTGGTAACCTTAAAAAAGTGCACCTTTTGCACCGATCGAAAGTGTCTTTTCTTGGCTATGTTGTGACTCCACAGGGAATTGAGGTTGATCAAGCCAAGGTAGAAGCTATACAGGGATGGCCTGTACCAAAGACTATCACCCAAGTACGGAGTTTCCTAGGACTTGCTGGATTCTATCGTCGTTTTGTGAAGGATTTCAGCACCATTGCTGCACCGTTGAATGCGCTTACAAAGAAGGGAGTGCCTTTTAATTGGAGTGAAGTACAAGAGAATTCCTTCAACTTGTTGAAAGATAAGTTAACACATGCACCTCTCCTACAACTTCCTGATTTTAATAAGACTTTTGAGCTCGAATGTGATGCTAGTGGGATTGGTTTGGGTGGTGTTTTGTTACAAGAGGGTAAACCTGTGGCATATTTTAGTGAGAAATTGAGTGGGCCTATTCTGAATTATTCCACTTATGATAAAGAATTATATGCTCTTGTTCGAACATTAGAGACATGGCAGCATTATTTGTGGCCCAAAGAGTTTGTTATTCATTCTGATCATGAATCTTTGAAACATATTCGTAGTCAAGGAAAGCTGAATCGAAGACATGCTAAGTGGGTAGAATTTATTGAATCCTTTCCTTATGTTATTAAGCACAAGAAAGGGAAGGAGAATATCATTGCTGATGCTTTGTCAAGGCGATATACTTTGCTGAATCAACTTGATTATAAGATCTTTGGATTAGAAATGATTAAAGACCAATATGTTAATGATGCTGATTTTAAAGAAGTGTTGTTGCGTTGTAAAGATGGAAAAGGGTGGAACAAATTCTTCGTTAGTGATGGATTTGTGTTTAGAGCTAACAAGCTATGCATTCCAGCTAGCTCCGTTCGTTTGTTGTTGTTGCAGGAAGCGCATGGAGGAGGCTTGATGGGACATTTTGGAGCAAAGAAGACTGAGGACATACTTGCTGGTCATTTCTTTTGGCCAAAGATGAGAAGAGATGTGGAGAGGTTTGTAGCTCGTTGCATAACATGTCAAAAGGCAAAGTCACGGTTAAATCCACACGGTTTGTATTTACCTCTACCTGTTCCTAATGCTCCTTGGGAGGATATATCTATGGATTTTGTGTTGGGATTGCCAAGGACCAAGAAGGGACGTGATAGTGTGTTTGTGGTTGTTGATAGGTTTTCTAAGATGGCACATTTCATACCATGCCATAAAACTGATGATGCTACTCATATTGCTGATTTGTTCTTTCGAGAAATTGTTCGTTTACATGGTGTGCCCAACACAATTGTTTCTGATCGTGATGCTAAATTTCTTAGTCATTTTGGAAGACTTTATGGACAAAATTGGGGACTAAACTTTTATTTTCTACTACATGTCATCCCCAAACTGATGGTCAAACTGAGAGTTGTGAATAGAACTTTATCTACTATGTTAAGGACTGTTTTAAAAAAGAATATTAAGATGTGGGAAGAATGCTTGCCTCATATTGAATTTTCTTATAATCGATCGCTGCATTCTAGTACAAAGATGTGCCCATTTCAGATTGTTTATGGTTTATTGCCTCGTGCACCAATTGATTTAATGCCTTTGCCATCTTCTGAAATGTTAAATTTTGAAGCTACTAAGCGTGCTGAGTTGATGTTGAAACTTCATGAAACAACTAAGCAAAACATAGAGCGTATGAATGCTAGATATAAGCTTGTTGGTGACAAAGGTAGAAAGGAATTAAAATTTGAACCTGGAGATTTAGTTTGGTTGCATTTAAGAAAGGACAGGTTTTCTGAACTGCGCAAATCTAAATTGTTACCTAGGGCTGCAGGACCATTTAAAGTGCTAAAGAAAGTTAATGACAATGCATATAAGCTCGAATTGCCTGCAGATTTTGGGGTTAGTCCCACATTTAACGTTGCAGATTTGAGACCATATTTGGGAGAGGAGGATGAGCTTGAGTCGAGGATGACTCAAATGCAAGAAGGGGAGGATGATGAGGACATCAACAACAGCAATGCATCCCCGCCAACACCAGTACCTATTGCTGGTCCTCTTACTCGTGCTCGTGCTCGTCAACTTAATCATCAAGTGAGTTCCCTCTTGAGCTCCTATCCATCTTGTTTAGATCTTGGAGACACGTGCACTCTTGTTTTGCTCAGGAATGAAGGAGAAGACCAACATGGAAACAGAAAAGAATAACAAGGAAAGGGTTTACGATGGCTGCGCTCAGAATGTGAGGCAATGCCAACTTGTGAAGGGATGATTGCATATGGGAAGAATGGAACCTTAACAAAGATAATTGGAGGCCAAGTCCAAGTATCCTCAACGTCCTCAATCAGACCACTATGTCACTTCTAGCCTAAGGAAAGGAGGAGTCCAAATCCAATACGTTTTGGAATTTTATTCGGACTGCAGAACATGTCCAACTTGTTCGGGTCACCATGGCTTCATATGGACTCCAATTGGGACGTTCCAATACTTGTTGGAAAGCTTATCAAGTCTACTTTCATATGGATCTAGTCTCAGATCTATATCTTCTCAGACGCAGCAGCAATGATCCAAATACGGCCGATAGGTTTTCTGCCAACGGTGCTGCGTCACCTTATTTTGGGCTGATGGCCCGTGTATCAAGTGGGGCCCAACAGGGGGCGCGTCCTAGGGTTGTAGAACGACCCCAACCAGGTCTAAGGTCGTCCTCCACCCTCACATATACCTCTATAGCCGTCAAAAACAGATTGGGTTTTGTTTAGATCAAGTTTAGCCTTCGCTACTTGCTTGTAAGCGCGCGTGCTGGATCAGCCGCCCGTCTTCTTGTCTTCGGAACCCCACTTCATTGCAGATTGAGTTTGAAACCTTCATTTACATCTAGTAATTTAGTACTTGTTCTATTTGTTCTTGCTGGTTCTTCGATTGCTTGCAGGACGAGTGCCCTAGTAGCCGGGTGTCGCGCTCCACAAGATCGTGACAGCCATTGGGGTGGTGTATCGGTTGCTAGAGCGCAGTTTTGGAGGGCTGTAGTCGAGCCGTGAACGTCATCTCCATTCACCAATCGAGTTATCCCACACCTCTCATCGAAAGATCGCGCAAAAACCCTAACGGGTTCATATCAGTGCCATACGCAAAAAGGTGCTGGTTTTTTTGTATAGGAGAAGAAATCAAATATGTAGGGGGAGGGCGAATATCGTCTTATCTATTCTTTTTTTTATGTTATGTATCCTTGTTCTTATTCTTTATTCCATGAAAATGGATTATTCCATGAATTCCTCAAAACGAGGCTCATCAAAATGCAAAATCTAAGACTACTAATAAAATAAGAAAAAAATTTGAACGATTAAATTACTTCTCCCAAATATCCAATTGACTGATTAATTTCATACAACGTACCCTATTTTTCTTTGCCAAATAAGCTAGCAAATGTTGACGTTTTTCCAAAAGTCTTCGTAGACCTCTTTCCGATAAAAAATCCTTTTGTGTAATTCTAAATGTAATCTTCGTATCTTATTGGTGAAACTGAATACTTGAAATTCAACAGAACCCCAATTTTCTTGTTTTTCTTTAACCATAAATCAACAAATTTTTCTACCTCCTTCCTTTTTCATGTATTTTTTTGATCAGAAAAATAAAAAAAATTATGTCAGTTATTTTTAAGTTATTCTAATCTCGTACACACAAAAATTTGCAATTATTCATCTACTTGTTGGAATCTAGAATTTGGATTTATTTTATCGATGCAAATTGGATTTGGATAAAAGTGTACATTCTTTTATTTTTAGATAGAAGAAACATTTCTTCTATCTAAAATAAAAAAATTTTGCTGATTTATTTATTGTTATATCCAATTGATAGAATTGATATACAATTTAATTGATATCATTTAGCAAAATTAAACACAGCATATGCATCCATCTTTGGGCTTAAGAATTTCACGGGATAGAAATATAGTATAAGAAATAGGCTATTAAGTAACTTCCACCGAACGGGCCCCTTCTCTCCTCTCCTGGCCGCATGGGCTGAGTCCAGCTACGCCCACCAACCACCCTCTTTTTCCTTCGCGCGGCGAGGCCCAGCTCGCCCTTACCCTCGCCACAGCTTCCCTTACGCGCGGCCCACACACAGGCCCACGCGTGGCCCAGCGGACCGCGCAGCGCCTGTCCCTAGAAACCCCTAGCGGGGGCGCTGCTCCCGAGCAGCCACCGCCCGCCCAGCGCGTACGCGCGGCCGTCCCTGCGCTTCGCGTCCTGGCCTCCTCTCTCGGCACGCCGCCCGATGTGCGCCACATGTTCCGGAGCGGCATAGACGCTGGAGATGCCCGGCTGCACCTCGAACCCTAGCCACCCGTGCTATAAAAAGCCAAACGTCGCCGCTGTTCCTCCTCTCTCCCTTGGTAGCCACCGCCACCTTCTTCTTCTTCGCCGTGCACCACGCGCGCAGCCCGCCAAACGCCCCTCCTCGCCAAGGTTGTGCGCAACGAGCATGACGACGTCGAAGCCACCAGCGCCGTGCACCTCACCAGAGCGCCGCCATTCGCGTTGCGGCGTCGTCCCAGTGCCACGGCGCAGCACAGCGCCCGCAGGCGCCACCAAGCCGCGACTCAACCACGCCAAGGCTGCCCGCCGCGACGTCGCGCCTACCGCGGCGTGCACGTGCTCACTGTGTCCACACGCGCTCTATGCGAAACGCCGCCGTCGCAGCCGTGGTGCGCGCTCGCCATCGCTTCACCGCGCCTCACTACCGAGCAGCGCCGTCCTCGCCAAGCCACATGACGATGTCGACACTGCCGAACACCACCGTCCTGCTGCATCACACCACCACCGAGCTCCTTGCCCTCGCCAACACCGACCTCGACGGCCATGACGACGCCGCCACGGCTGCGCCATGCCACGCCAACGCCCCAGCCATGATGTCGTCTTCTTCCACGTCAACGCCGGCCGCCCCCTTCTTTGTTCGCCACAATGACTGCAAGCCACAGCAGCAGCCCGTTCTGCCCCGCCACCAGCAGCCGGGTGCAGCCGCGCAGGAGCAAGCCACGACCGACCTCGATGACCCCCTATGACGCATGTTCACCATCTTTCTGCGTTCTCCTTGTCTTGTCGTGTTCTGCCTAGCCATAGCTCAGCTCCACCGCCGGTGAGCCACCAAGCCCAAGAACCTGTCCTTCGTTCCTGCCATGTTTTTGTGGATGCTCTCGTCTAAAACCGGCCATCGTGTCGTGTCGTACACCTTGCAGGAAGGCACCAGCAAGCCCTCGGCCACGTCCAGCCACCGTCGGCCAAGCACAGCCTGCTCCGGCCAGCCTCGGCCAACTCTGGCCAACCACAGCTAGCACAGGCCAGCCACAGCCAGCCGCAGCCAGCCAAATCCAGCTACAGCTGGCCAGGAGTGGCCATACCTGGCCAGATGTGGCCACAGGTGGCCAGGGGTAGATACAGCTGGCCAGGACCTCCACGGTACCCGACGCACCTCCGAGACCCCCATTGGACCCTCGACGTTCCCCGGCCCCGACCTCGAGCCGCCACCGCGACTCCGCCAAGCCCTCGCCGAAACGACTCCGCCGTCGGTGAGCATCCAAAACACCGTGACTAGCCTTTGTGCCATTGCCCACATGGAACACAAACGCACACACATGTGACCGGCCCTAGCCAACTGGATCCACGGTGTCGGAGACGCCGGGGAGGACGTGCCGCCTGTGCCCCTGACGTGAGCCCCGGAACTCTGGACACCATGATGTAGATTGACTCATCTTGGACTGTAGAATGGCCCTACGGTTGCTTTAGTGGATCTGTGGAAACCCTAGCTTGTCGCCATCGCTTCGGCTACTTCGAGGCACGAGGATGGACCGTCGAGTATCTGTGACCTTGTCCATTGCAAGCCGTGACCCCCCTGGACCCCGGCCCTCAGTCTCTTTTACTTTCTATATACACGTCGATACTATTGTACGCACTCCTGATGACCCCGTTGTATATGTATCTTTGTAATACAGGACCCATCCATCATAATGCTATGGAATTGTGCTACTCCAGTCTTTTCAAGTTGTCTGGTTATCGTGTTATTGGATCTTATTGTTGGATGTTGTGTGTGTCTATCTGTGGACCGTGCCTTCGAGCCGGCCAAGGGATCGTAATTCGTTCGGATGTTGCGATTGTGGGATTCGTCTCGCCATGGCTGTAATGGCGAGTGTAACTTGAGCCCTCGCTAGTATAGCTTGTGGTCACGAGCTCGCCTCGCCATGACTATGGAGCTATACTTCCTTGTTTGTCTTTTACTCGCTCCTCGTGCACATACCCTTGTATGCTTGTACCCTATATGACCATCGTGTTTCTTTGATTCTCGCAGTGACAACTGCACCGCTACGAATCCGAGAGATGTCTTAGTGCCAGTGCACCTAGGTCGGGTACCCTATGGGTGGTTTGCGCACTTGTGATCTTTATTATGTTGCTCCCTTCCGATGCCCAGTCTGATACTGTGGCATAAGTATTGGAAGTAGATCATCGCTTTCTAAATGATCTTGCCTCGTCTCTCCCTGATAGCCCGCTCTATTCTATCCCGTCTTGTTCATGGTGATTGGAACAAAGATTGGACTATCCCTCCTTAGTTAGCGAGGCCATGGTCGATGTCATGCCCTAGGACTGTGAGAGTTGACTCGATCGACCGAGTGAAACCATCTTCATCGAAGATGTGACCGGGAACATGACATAGTTGTGCCTAGCTAACTTTTGACTTCTCGGCTCCCGACATGACTGTGTCATGTGGATCGAGAAGACTGTAGCCGTTGCTCCACCGACCACTTCTACTACTGCTGGGTACCATAGCAGGACAGCTGAAGTACAATAGCGCCAAGTCACAAAAGTATTATCAGATTCTTTTTACTTCTAAAGTCCAATTGTGACTTGTTGGGTAAAGGCTACAAGAGCCGAGCCCCGTTGTTCTTACTTTTCCTTCTGCTAAGCCTGTTTTCTGATTCTCGTCAACTCCGTGACGCCCGGATTGAGAGAACATGAGCCATGGTGTTTGCTATATATAAGCTTTGGCTTAACCCATTTATTTTAAAGCCATACTGGATTGGCCATCTAGCTCATGCATAGCAAAGCACCACTCTTGTCATTTTGGCCCGAGGATTTGGACGTCCGCCAAGAGGGCTAAATCGTGTACCTTTTTAATGACCTCTAGGTTAATGGATCTTCCTGCGTCTTGAGTCCTTTCGAGTATCATGTGTTTTCTTGCCTTGTTTGTCGCTTCACGGAGTAGCTACATCGAGTACAATGATGCTCGGACCGAGACTCACGAGAGAAAGAGAACGAGGGCGAAAGGACCCACAAGATGGAGCCGATCTAAGGACTACCCCTATGGAAGAAGAATCGTACCACTACTTCCACGACATCGCAGGTGTCATGGCAGCACCTTCTTTTAGAGAATCCTATTAGGCATTGCATAATATTTAGAACTGCTAGCGCTTTATATTTATTCCTTTGCTAGTATCTGAATGCATGCTATTGCCTGAGCCTTTATTACTTGACTTCAACCCCTCTACCATGTCACCCAGCTTTGCGCTCACGCTCACTTACTTATATCTACCTGTCTGCTTGCTTGCATTTATACCACCATACTTACTTTAACTCCACTCGCATTGTATCTGTGGTGTGAGGCTGGTGGTGGACCCCTAGGTATGGTTTGGCTTGGGATGCCAGACTTGGTGGATGGTGAGTGTGATGCGTGTGTCTTGGGTGCGTGCAGAGTGAGGGTTGTGTCGACCGAGCTGGGATATACGACGAGCCTGTGGCGAGTTTTGCCGTGTGATGTGACCTAGGCATCCTATGAGAATGAATACCTGTGGTGGGTATATGTGATGTGATGTGTGAGGTGGGATCCTGGGTGTGAGCCTTCGAGAGGTGGAGCCCAGGATAGGGGTGTTGTGGTGGCACGTAAAATGGTAAATCTGATGAAGATGTCCAGCTTGGTCAGCCCTAAGGACTTACTAGTATCTAGACTCACCGGGAATCCTTGCATCCTACACACTCTCTTGTAATGGGAGAGACGGTTGGACTACTTGGTAGAGTGATGCCATTACTGCTAGGTTGTGAGGTGATAGGGTGGGCGGTAGGATGAGAGTTGCCCATACCGTCCTAGATACTGGTACCACTTGAAGGGCCCGGTACTATGCTTTCCCAGTCTCAGCAATGCCTGAGAGGTTATCCGGAGGTTTCCTAGGGCTGAATGGTAGGATGGCATCAGTCTATCAGGCAAGCAGCCAGAATTTGCCTAGACATGGCCAGGTCGAGGATGGCTATCTTGTGGGTATGTGAAACCTCTGCAGAGTGTTATGGTTGATCAATCGATACATAAGCTAACTTGTCAGGTATGGACCTTTCCTGGGACCTGCCTCACTAGATAGGAGATGAGTCTTCTTTTCTCCCTTGTCTTGTGAGATAGAGCCGGTCAAGGATTGTTGAGGCAGGCCGAGCGGCAGTTGGCCTGCCGACACGAGTGAGATGAGACGTGGTGGATGAGGTGGATAGGGTGGTAACGGATGGATGGATGTGTGGATGTGTGTCGTTGGGAATGTGTTAAAACTTGATGAATTATTATATTATTTACTACCTATTACTATTTCGCATGTGCTAAGGATGCAAACCATAGCCAAATATTAGGATTGTCAGATCCCTTGTTTTATCTTTCCACTAAAGCTCATCGGTGCTGATCATGGCCTGCACACATCTGGCGGTGTGCAGATTTACTGCTTCTCAAAGATGTCAAATAGTGAAGGGTTAGGAGGTCTCGTGCCTGCGCTCAAGTTTGGTTCGAAAGATGGGATCTCGCCCCGGCCCGACACTACTCGATGATGCCCATGAAGGAGGAGCCTTCACCCGACGACTTGCTTCCACCGACTCGATGACGATTAGATATGCTTCCACTAGAATTACTCTGTAATAGGTGTGTTCTCAGTTGTTGTAATAGCTTGTAATCTTGTGATCTTACGATGTATGACTCGATATCCATCGATATATGATAATGTGATAGAACCATTATTTAGTTTTATCACATTATAGCTCATTCTATGGATGTTCCCTTCGTGGAAAATCGAGGATGTTTCAATTAACACAAAGGAAATGTGCATAATTATTTTTATCTTATTTTTAAGCCACCACGGTGAACACTCTTTTAGTTCGCACTATAGGGATCTCACATGGGGCTTTAGGTTTTTCAGATGTTTTTGTTGTTTTCTATATAAGGCTGATAAAAACTAACTATAAATTTAAAGTGCAAGAAAGTAAATGGATAACTACCATTATTACCTTATGGCAGAAACATCCTCGATTTTCCACAAAGGGAAAATCTATAGAATGAGATATAATGTGACAAAACTGTGAATGATTCCATCACATTATCATACATCAGTAGATATCACAGTCATACAGTGTTAGATTACAAGTTTTACCTAATACAACATCAACTAAGAACACACCTATTACAGAGTAATTCTAGCGGAAGTATATCTATTCGTCATCAGAGTTGGCGGAAACGGTCATCGAGTGCAGGCTCCTCCTTCACGAGTATCATCAGAGTAGTGTCAGCGGCGTAGATTCCATCTTCCGAACCAAACTTGAGCGCAGTCACGAAACCTCCTAATCCTTCACTATTCGACATCTCTGAGAAGCAGTAAATCTGCACACGGCCAGATGTGTGCAGGCCATGGTCAGCACCGATGAGCTTTAGTGGAAAAGATAAAACAAGGGATCTGGCGATCCTAGTATTTGGCTGTGGTTTGCATCCTTAGCGCTTGTGAAATAGTAACAAATAGTAATCAAAATAATAGTTCATCAAGTTTTAACACATTCCCAACCACACACATCCACACATCCATCCATCACCACCTCACCACCACCACACCACATCTCACACTCAGGTCGGCAGGCCAACTCCCTCTCGGCCTGTCTCAACGGCCCGCAGCCCCAAGGCTCACGACCGGCATACCACGTACCCAGGGGGAGAAAAGAAGACCTATCTCTCTATTCCAGCCAGCACAGATACCAGGAAGGTCCATATCCGACAAATCGGCTTATGTATTGATCGATCAACCAACACTCTGCAGTGGTTTTGCATACCCAAAAGATTAACCATCCGCAGAGTCATGACCTCCTAGGCAGAATTCCTGCTGCTTGCTAGCCTAGAACGATGCCACCCTACCTCTCAGCCCTGGAACACCCCAAGTATAGTCTGGAATGACTGATACTGTGAGATACAGCGTGACATCCCGAATGTCACAGCAACCGTGTTGTCTCGGAAGGGTGTGAGTCCCTCATGCCCGTACCTCCCTACACACTTTCACCTAATAGTAGTGGCACCGCTCTACCAAGTAGTCTAGCCGTCTTATACCATATAGAGCGAGAGGGATGCAAAGGTTCCCGGTGAGTCTGAGTACTAGTAAGTCCTTAGGGTTTGCCCAAGCCAGAATGTCTTCATCAGGTTTACCATTTACGTGCCACCACAGCACCTCCTCCCTGGGCTCCACCCCTTGGGAGCTCACACCCAGGGTTCTCCTCATCACAACACGCTCACCCGCCACAGGTAATCACATCACAAGATGCCCAGGTAGCATCACAGCATGACTCACCCAAGTTTCATCGTAAACTCCAGCTCGGTCGACACAACCCTCACTCTCCACACACCCAAGACACACGCAACACGCTCTCAATCCACCAAGTCCGGCATCCCAAGCCAAACCATTCCCAAGGGTTCACCACTAGCATCACATCACAGACACAATGCAAGTGGAGTTTAAGTAAGTATGGTGATATAACATGCAAGCAAGCAGGTGGAATAGTATAAGTAAGTGAGCATGAGCGCAAAGCTGGGTGACATGGTAGAGTGGTTGCAATCAAGTAATAAAGGCTCAGGCATTAGCATGCATCCAGATACTAGCAAAGGAATAAATATAAAGCGCTAGCAGTTCTAAATATTATGCAACACCTAATAGGATTCTCTAAAAGAGGGTGCTGCCATGACACCTGCGATGTCGTGGAAGTAGTGGTACAATTCTCCATCCGTTGTGGTAGTCAGTCAACAGGGTTTCCTTAGGTCCTTTCATCGTCCACGTTCTCTTCCTCCAGCGGGTCTCGGTTCGAGTGTTGTTGATCACATAGTAGCTACACCATGAAACGACACGCAAGGCAAGAGAACACACAATATTCGAAAGGACGACAGATGTACGAAGATCCATTAACACAAGAGACATTAAGAGGTACACGACTTAGCCTCTCGGTGGATGTTCGAATCCTCGGGCCAAAGAGACAAGAGTGGTGGTATGCTACGCATAAGCTGAGCGACCAAGCCAATATGGCTTTAAATATAAATGGTTTAAGCCGAAGCCTATCCTTAGCATACACCACGGCTCACGTTCTTTCGATCCAAGCATCACAGGGTTGACGGGAATCAGAAGACGGGCCTAGCAGAGAGTAAAGGAAGAACAATGGTGTGGGGGTTTAGACCCCTATACCCTTACGGCTGGCCTTTGTCCTCGCCAGATAGGGCAGCCCAGCCCACAAGACCAAGACCGATCGGCCTCTCTGGCCTGGTTGCGAGTCCCAGGCAGACAATTAGAGTTACTTGTCATGCAAGGCAACTATTCAGTTAGGAAACCAATTGTATCCTACTTAGATATGATCTGTTTGTA
Organism: Chrysopogon serrulatus; assembly: GCA_015844335.1. Taxonomy (NCBI): domain Eukaryota; kingdom Viridiplantae; phylum Streptophyta; class Magnoliopsida; order Poales; family Poaceae; genus Chrysopogon; species Chrysopogon serrulatus. Next base: position 759,058 of record JADLZL010006017.1, on the reverse strand, counting down.
ACCGACCACCTCGGGATCTCAGGATCTGTAACCCTGCCCCCCAGACTATATAAGGCGGGCGGGGACCCCCTCAATCGTATTCTATTCTTTTTCATCAATAACAGAAGAACATGATGTAGGGTATTACGCATCTGGTGGCCCGAACCTGGGTAAACCGTGTGTGCTGTTCTTTCTGTTCCATCTCGCTTGTAGTCTAGAGCGTGCCTCCACCGCTAAATCACTACCGTCGGTATACCCGTGGTAGACTGCCATCGATATTTTGTTGATAGTGGCGCGCTAGGTAGGGGGTGCGCGTGCAGACTTAGGAGCAAGCAAGATGGTTTCCTTCGCTACAACCATGGAGATTGTGGCTGGATCGACCTTCACCGTTGGCTCTTTCACCTGGACTGTTTCCGCGACAGGAGGCATGGGAGGAGCTCGGCAGATCCGGCACCGGCGCCTCAAGCGCCGCCGCCATCTCATCCCTCGGGATCAATCTCGAGGGAGCCATGACCGGCGTCCCGACCACCACTGCCTCGCTACCAAAGAAGGCAGATGGACAACTCCGATCTTCTCAGATCCATCGATCGGTTCGGGAGGGGCCTCGAGGAGATGGTCGAACAGTTGGAATCGGTCCAGAACCGATCTAACGATGATGGCTTCACTCTCGTCCAACGACGTCGGCGTCGGGCTCAGGCCCGCGCTGCCCCTCTACGCCGCCCAGGCTCTGATCTGGCCGTGGCAAGGCGTGGTTCGCAAGTCCGCGCTAACCCATTCCGCCGTCCAGGTTCCGGCCTAGCAGCGATGAGGCGCAACTCTCAAGTTCGCGCCAGCCAGCTCCATCGCCCAGATCCCAATCTGGTCGTGGCCCAACCTCGACGTGGTGCACAGGCCCGCGTCGACCAGTTTCACCGCCCAGATGCAAATCTGGTCGCGGCTCAACTTCGGCATGGCGCACAGGCCCGCATCGACCAGCTTCGCCGCCTATAGCAGCGGCTCAACCTCGGCACGGCCCCCGTGTCCGTGCCAACCTGCAAAACCGTTCAGATCTAGGTCTGACAGGGGTCCAACCACCAAACCCTTAGGGTCGTCCTCAACCTCGACCGATGACTGGTCAGACGAGCTCGAGGGGTAACGCCCAGATTGCAGTGGATCAAAACCCGTTCCCCTTTGGGATGCCTAATGCCTCTGTGACGTATCAGTAACAGGTGGGGGGCTATCCAGAGCCAGCGCCCGTTGTAGCCTCCAGCTCAACCCATCGAGTTCCATCTCGACGGGATGGCTAGGCATGTCATCCACTACGTCCACGGCGGGGAGGCGTCCAGTGGCCTTCGATCAACCGTTGAAGAAGAAGGTGGCTCGAGCTCTATCTCTGGGTTGGACGAAGCAACTGCCTCCCCAAGCTCTGCCTGTGCCACAGATAATGACGAATTCCCCCAACGGGTTGCGGAACTGTTCGATACAACCGACTTCCCGCAATTCCCTCTAGGGTTTGGAAGGGCAGTTTTTAACGTCAGCGTTGATGAGGGAGAACCCGTCGTCGAGACCGCCGAGGAAGCGCAGCAAAGGATAGCCAACGAAGACCAAGCTCGACGCCGCACGGCCCAAGCTCAGGTTCAGGTGCCCCCTCAACCCGCCGGCACAGGTGCCGACGCAGATGCCGCTGCGGCCGATGCTGACGCCGCCGATCAGGATCTGCCGCCTGCCCCACGAGCTAACCGACAAAGAGGCAGGATGCAACCCCAGAATCTGGGAGATGAGTTCGACCTGGTCGGCGATCGACAAGTCCACAAGACGCCCAGCGCCAGCATCGCCGTCGTGGTTCAGCGGCTCCGCGACATGCAAGCTACTCTGGCGATCCAGGCCGTTCTTGACCACCTCAAGGCGGCAGAGGCGCAAGTTAACTTCATGCGCGAGATGTCGGCCGGCCCATCCCAAAGCCGCCGCTCTCGCAGCACGCACCGAGGTCGCAGGGATCGGGCGGAAGGCGGCGATGCCAACGACCGGGACCGGGAGAGTCAACGCGCGGCTCAGCCCGCTCAACGCCAGGAACGCAAGAACCGCCGAAGAGACGGCGTCAACAGGCAACCACCCCGCACGCCCCAAGAGGTCAACCAACCCAACCCACCCGACCTTCGTAATATCATCGACGACAGATACCGAGCTCGGCATGGGGCCCCAGGTCCAAAATGCTTCTCCGAGAGGCTGCGCCAAGTCAATTGGCCCAGAAGTCTCAAGATCAGAGAGCTAAGGCACTATGATGGCAAAGCTGACCCAGAGCAGTGGATGGTCATCTACGAAATGACTGTCCAAGCAGCAGGAGGCAGCGAGCACGTCATGGCAAACTACCTCCCTGTAGTGCTCGGAGAATCCGCAAACCGTTGGTTGATGCGCCAAAGGGACGGTTCTATCCATAGCTAGCCACAGCTACGGGAGATGTTCATAGAGAACTACAGGCCAACTTGCGAGCAGCCCGGCACAAAGTACGAGCTTGCCCTGATCCAGGACTCTCCTCATGAGTCCTTACGGCACTACATTCGCTGTTTCTCCTAAGTTTGGGTCACCGTCCCCGACCTCAATGTCCCGGAGGCCATCGGTATCTTCATCGCTGCGCTCCGCCAGCCGCGCAACATCGACCTCCGCAAGGAGCTCCTACGCAAGCAGCCAGAAACGATGGAGGATATGTTCAACATTGCCCAAGAATGGGCGCGCGTTGACGAAGCCCTCGTCCAGTACGACGATGGCCCCCACAACATATACAAGAGCATCCGGCCTCGTGACGACGATGATAGAGATCCAGACTATGACGATCGCCTCCGATCGTCGTAACCACAGACGGGAAGACCGCGGCGGTAATCACCACGACGACCGAGGCAATGACCGTCGCGACGATCGAAACACCAACTGTCGTGACGACGACTGACCGTACAGGTGACGGGACGACGGCAGCAGTGATCGCCGTAACCGCGGCAACCGTCAGCGCAACTTCGTCAACAACGCCGACAAAGGCTAGAAGCGCGAGGTCGACAACGACTATGGCGAGTACGACAAGATCCTCAATGTTGACTGCCCCCGCCATCCTAACAAGGGGCACACCTTTGGCGAATGCCATGGCTTCACCAGCATCTTCGCCCGCAAGCGGCAGTGTACCAACACGAAGGGCTATCCCAAGAAGCCCAGTACGCGTGCCAAGTCTGACGACGACGAAGACGATGGCAAGAATCCATGTCATGCCTACAAGGACCTGGAGTAGCATGTGACTGCCATGATCTTTGGAGGAAAGGGGGCCACAGAAAATGCACGTGAGAAAAAGCTCCTCAAGAGGCGTATCGTCGCCCTCTCGGAGACTGATACGCTCGTCACCGACGTCCGAGCTCCAGCCTGGTCAGAACAGCCCATATCCTTCAGTAGATCCAACATGTGGGCCAAACTACCTGATGCAGGTCGTTTCCTCCTGGTCCTTGACCCAGTGATCGGCAGCGTTTGCTTTGAGAAGGTGCTGATAGATGGTGGCAGCGCTCTGAACATTCTTTTTCACCATGCTTTCCTGGAGCTTGGCCTAACAGAGGATCAACTCGAGCCCTATGATTCGCCGTTCTGGAGCATCATGCCCGACAAGCCTTCCATGCCCCTTGGGCATATCTCGCTGCCTATCCAGTTCGGCACACCGCAGCACTTCCGTGTCGACTACGTTAACTTCATTGTAGCCGACTTCAATGGCGTCTATCACGCTGTACTTGGCAGGCCTGCCTTCACCAAGTTCACGGCCGTGACGCACTATGGCTATCTTGTCCTCAAGTTGCCAACCGAGCAGGGTATTCTGTCCCTCCGCGGTAATGTCCTTATGGCTCATGCATGCGAGACAAGTGCGTTCGCCGTCGCCGAAGCCGAAGAAGTCAGGGCACGCATGGAGGAGACCACCTTCCAACTCAGGACCTCAAAGCCCGCAGAGCTCGAGCCTCCAGTCAAGCAGCACAAGTGCCCTGAAGAGATTACAAGGCACATAAGAAGGTCAGCCTGGCCCCCAGAGATCCCAACAAGACGACGATGATCGGGGGCGACCTCGACCCCAAATAGGAAGACGCGCTCGTCCGTTTCCTGCAGGCTAACATAAGCGTTTTTGTGTGGAAACCTGCTGACATGCCCGGTGTCCCCAGGAAACGGATCGAGCACTTCCTTAATGTCTTCGAGACAGCTAAACCAGTTAAGCAGAAGCTATGACGATTTGCTCGGGACAGGAAGGAGGCGATTAGGGCAGAGATAACCCGGCTCTTAGATGCCGGCTTCATTAGAGAAGTGTATCACCCAGATTGGTTAGCAAATCTGGTCCTTGTACGCAAAAAGAATAATGAATGGAGAATATGCGTTGATTACACCGATCTCAACAAACACTGCCGAAAAGATCCCTTCCTGCTCCCTCGCATCGAAGAGGTGGTCGACTCCACTGTGGGTTGCCAATTGCTTTCTTTCTTAGATTGCTATTCGGGCTATCACCAGATCGCCCTTGCCTTAGATGATCAGGAGAAGACATCGTTTATAACCCCCTTCGGTGCCTACTGTTACACGACCATGTCGTTCGGCTTAAAAAATGCTGGTGCAACATACCAGCGCGCCATACAACAGAGCCTCAAAGTGGAGATCCGTGACGGATTGTGTGAAGCATACGTCGATGATGTTGTGGTGAAAACAAAAGAGGCCTCGACTCTGATCAATGACCTCGATAGGACCTTCAAGGCCCAAAATGTGTTTAAGTGGAAGCTCAACCCGAACAAATGCGTGTTTGGTGTTCCTTCTGGCGTACTGCTTGGAAGTGTGGTCAGCCAGGACAGCATACATCCTAACCCCGAGAAAGTAAAAATCATGCTAGATATGAACCTCTGATGTGCGTCAAAGACATCCAAAAGCTAACAGGTATATATCCCGACTCGGTGACAAGGGTCTCCCTTTCTTTCAATTGCTCAGGGCAAAAGAGAAATTCGTATGGTCTGAAGAAGCTAATGCTGCCTTCAACGAGCTCAAGACCTACTTATCCTCACCACCCGTCCTCGCGGCACCCACAAGGGATGAGCACCTGCTGCTCTATATTGCCGCCACTGACAGAGTGATCAGCACCGTCTTAGTGGTCGAGCGTAATGAACCCAAGTCTGTCTATCCCGTCCAGCGACTAATTTACTACATTAGCGAAGTGCTCAACGAGACTAAGCAGCGATACCCACATGTCCAAAAGCTCCTTTATGCGATTCTGATCACTAAAAGGAAGGTCCTGCATTACTTCCAGCAGTACAGCATTACTGTGGTTACCGAGTACGTGCTTGGTGACATCCTGCGCAACAAAGATGCTACTGGCAGGATTGCCAAGTGGGCGATCGAGCTTAGCCCTTTTGAGCTCAGATTTTGCAGCCGCACCACTATAAAGTCTCAGGCACGGGCTGACTTTTCGGTCGAATGGACAGACATGACGCTACCCGTATCCGATACGGTTGAAGAACAATGGAAGATGTACTTTGACGGCTCTCTGAATATAGGAGGTGTCGGAGCCGGAGTTTTCTTCATAGCACCTTCCGGAGGTCAGCTGAGATATGTTCTGCGTATCCACTTTAAAGCTTCCAATAACGCCGCCGAATACGAGGCTGCATTACATGGACTTCGCATTACTGTTGAGCTAGGCGTCAAGCGACTCCTCATCTATGGCGATTCGGCCCTGGTCATCAACTAGGTCAACAAGGACTGGGACTGTACCAATGAGAAGATGGATGCCTATGTAGCTGTGTTGGTATCTGTTAATACCTACTGAATAATTCCACAAGTGCACGGATACGTTGTAGCACTTCACCGGATAAGTATACCTAGTTTTAATATCGAACCCAAAGGAAGATGTGTGAGGGTCTTCTAAACTACACTTAACCACCTGATTAGGGATATAGAGGGGACAACTAAGGCTTCTAATTTAGGCTCAAGTAAGATATGATTAGGATGCTTTACTGGGGAATTTGATAGAGGAGCACAGGCAAAACTGTACCCGACTATCAATTATTCTTTTGCTCGGCCTACCGAAGGGATAGTGGGATATATAAGATTCAACGGAGCTATAAAGTCACCTCCACGAGCTACCACCAAATCCGGATGATAGGGTACATCTACGAGTAACGAAGTCTAAGCACCACGCTTACACTACGAATACTACTCTAACCCAAGAGCTACAAGGATTAAAGTACTCAAAAGAGTCGCAAACCAGTAAAACAAGATAAACAATGTTACTTACTTGAACTCAGAAGTCGATTCCGAAGTAATCTCAGATACAAGCCGTAGAGATAGCACCAACAGGCCGATACTCCTCCAAAACTCTCTCTTTGACTCTATCCCTCTATCTCAGAAGAACTAGCTTCTAGAGGTATAGAACTTGCTCTCTCTTGGAATGCTAACTCGAGAGGTCATCCATTCAAGGGACACCTCCTGGGATCCTAATTAGGGTTTCTCGCTAAAGCTCTTCTTCTTCTGAATGGATCCTCTTCCCTGGGAGGTTGCCTCTCCTTTTATAGCCCGGGCGAATCAATGCGAGCCCTTGGATCAAACCGACATTAGCGGACGATGGAGATCAATCCCTCAAAGGTGGTGGAGTAAACCGGGCGAACCGGGCCGCGACCGGAGCAAACCCCAGACCGGCCAGTCCAGGGCCAGACCAACCGGTCTGGCCTAGCTCCCGCTGGCCCTCCGCTTCGGTCCAGTGTCTTCTCGTCCCTTCTGGAATGTTCCTGTGTAGCCGTGGCGTCCAATCTTGCATTCTATGTTGCGGTGTAGTTCAAAAGTGTGTCATTTCTAGTATTTACCTGCAAAACTATTGATTCACTAAAACTCGTGGAATTTGTTAGTCAAAGCCCTACTTCTAGGTAGATGAATTGCTTTTATATCATTTTGGAAGGTTAGTTGACGGTTGGATTTGAACGTTAAAGACTGTCAACAACACCCCCACACTTAGGCTTTTATTCGTCCTCGAGAAAAGGTTGGATAACTTCAGACATAACTCCAGACAAAGATATCAACATAAGCTCATTCCTGGTCATTCTTGCACTGCGAGATTTAAAGTGTCTACCATGCAGCTTTGGGAAGTTGAAGAGTAGAATAGCTGAATAGATTACCTTTATCTCGTTGCCAAGTCCATTGGAGATTTTTGCAAGCTTTTTGAAACAAAACATAGCTTACCCTCTCCTCAATATGGTACTCTCAAATCACTCATTATATGTAGTATTTATGGATTCTCACTTAGGCATGACTGAGTGTTTTGCCTTTCTTTGCAACCTAATTCTAATAAGCTTTTGTGGAGTTCAAAGGTTTGGCAAGGAATAGTACACTTACCTTACACGTCACTGAGCCAGCATAAGAGTCCCAAGCACTCCTAGATCAAGATGTGCATGTGTGTGGAATATATGGTGGCTATCCTGATTCTACTATGCTCATGTTTTGAAGGATATATCTCTCTTGCTTGAATTGGAGTGCTTGTACACAATGGGCTATCATAAAATTTTTCTTTCCTTTCTTTTCTAGAGAGCTAGGCATCTAAGTGCCTTTTGTTCTTTTTAACACTTGGACCCTTGTCCATTTTTTCTTTTTAAACTCTCTTTCTCTTTTTGTATAGCCCATGTCTTCCTGCACGAAAACTTTTTGCAAGACAGAGATTTCTGATAAAACTAGAGCATGAGTGAATAAGAGATCCTACCAAAAGTCTTTTTTGGTGCATACTCTCAGTGTAAGAGCAGCACATTTTCTATGTGGATGGAAAGGTTGCGCCCATCCCTAGTGTAGGGATAGTGCATATAGGGAGTGTAAGTGGATCTTGATCTTGGGAGCATGATAAATCTCTACAACACGGGTCTCAAAAGCTAACAGAGCTCAGTGCAAGACAAGCAACTTATGTTGAAAGTTCATGATCATGTATGGCTCTATAGGCATTTAAAGACCACAGAGTAGCAGCATAGCTATTTTTTTTTGTTTTGAAATAAATGCTCCAATAACTTAGGCATAGAAATTCAGGTTCTCATATTCTACTATCTCATACTTGTCAACAACTTAAGAGGCATGGGGTCCCTATAAAGAGTTCCCAATAGCTGCAAGTGTTACAGGAGATGTATTATGTGATTCTTGCCTTAAGTCATGACTAAGCTACTCATCCTTGAGGTTTAATCATGTTTCATTAAAGGATATTCAACTAAGTTCAGTGGTAATAAATGAGAGTGTTTTGGAGTACGTACCTGATTCCTGTTGCATGATTTTCCTTCTGAGTTCCTATGGGTTGTCTCCCCCACACTTGTTTCCTGTTTCCTTTTCAGCACAACAAGGTGGAGACAGAAACAAACATATATCCAAAGAGAGATGATGACTCTAAAGACTCAACTTCTTTATTATCATTAGGCACATTTATTACACAATGAATGAATAGAATTAACTAAGAAAACTGATTTAACTAATCTGACTAACTTGCAAACTAACTAATACTTTATTACACGTGTGCCTATTCATCTCGATCTCTAGTCCTTCTTTTCTAGCTCCCTGACCCTAGCCTTGAGCGCTTTGTTCTTACTACGTAGCCACTCTTGGCTAAGCTCTAGGTTCCCTACACGCTGCACAGTGGTCCCTATAACCTTTAGTGCATCAGACAGGGCTCGGGCCTGGAGATCTATCCTCGTCTCTAAGGTGGCCAAGGACAGGCGAGGTTGTCTTGGGGCTGGTGCAGTTCTCACCTTCTTCTTCGGGGGTTCCGGATTGGCTCTTTGTGGTGGATTGAACTTCACATTGTTGGCGTCCACCCGCACGCCATCCATAGTTACTCGCTCCTTCTTGGTAGTGTACTTTGCACCAGTCACCATCCCAAACTTGGTGGTGACTCCTATCAGCCTCTCCCCCTCTCTAGGAGGTAGTAATTTAGTGCCTTGGGGGAGAGCAATGCTAGGTTGATCTGGCTGTCGAGGCTTATCACCCAGGAGCGGTCGATGAGCTGGTGGAGCAATGGCAGGCCTCTTGATAGCCTGGGCATAGAAAGCCTCCTCCATTGGAGCTCCTTGAGGTCGAGCTCAGACGACCTCCTTCGAGGGCACCGGGACGATCGCCTTCGGGGGCACCACTGCCAGCTCCTTTGGCGGGATGACTGCCAGTGGGAGGATGTCCTCCGGCTCTTCGACTGTGTACGGGTGGTTTGGGCTTGCCATTTGGTGGAAGATGGAGAGATGGAGAGCTTCCTTGCTATGGGTTGAGAAAGGAGAGCTCTTGGGATGAGAGGAGAATGACCCCAGGGGGTGTTTATATAGCCCTGATAACTTGAGGTAGGGGCATTCCATCCTAATCTATCCCGAGCATCTACCGTGAACAGGCGGCGGCGGATTCGCACCAAAGTGGAATATCCGAAACCGTAATGGAACAAGCTTCGCACCGAGAGGCGGCGGATCGCGAGGCGGCGCCGGGGCAGACCGACCGATCTAGGGCGGGATCGGCCGGTCCCACCTTGGCCTGGTTTCCGGTGCCCTTCCGCGGGGTGCATTCTTGGCCCGTTATCTCTCCAATTTTTCTCCTATCGCGGCCCAATTCGCGACGGAGTTCGTATTTTTAATAAATTAGGGAAAAGCCAGAAAATAAATTTCATCTAATTTCTCAGGTGGTCTAGAAGGTTCTAGACAAATCTTAAGGCGTTGGCCATTTACCTTGAATAACGTACCTTCGTTGTTTTGAAGTGTCACTGTTCCGTGTGATGATGCATTTACCACCGTGAATGGTCCTTCCCACTTGCTCTGTAGTTTACCATGCCCGAATAACCTTACCCTGAGTTGAATAATGGCACTTTATCTCTGGGGCTGAAGCTTTTCTTCTTGATTCGCTTATCATGCCACCTTTTGGTCCTCTCTTTATAGATCTTTGCATTGTGATATGCCTTTTCTCGCCATTCATCTAGTTCCGAGAGTTGCATCTTTTGTCTTGTCCCAGCGGCTTCTAAATCCATGTTCCATTTCTTGATTGCCCAGTGAGCCTTGAACTCAAACTCTACTGGCAAGTGACAGGTCTTTCCATAGACAACTTGATAAGGTGACATGCCAAGAGGTGTCTTGTATGCTGTTCAGTATGCCCATAATGCATCGGGTAGCTTTTCCTTCCAAACAGTTCCCATCTCGTTGACTGTCTTTTGTAGAATGTTCTTAATTTGCTTATTGGAAGTTTTTGCTTGGCCACTCGTTTGAGCATGGTAAGGAGTAGCTACGTAATGTTGGATCCCTTGCTTCATCAAGTACTTACGAAAGTCCTTGTCAATGAAGTGAGTTCCTCCATCACTGATCACCATCCTTGGAACACCGAATCTTGGAAATATTGTCTCATGAAACATCTTCTTGGAGTTCTTGGAGTTTGCAGCTTTGCATGGCATGGCTTCTACCCATGTTGAAACATAGTCAACTGCCACCAGAATGTACTCATAGTTGCCGGATTTTGAAAATGGTCCCATGTAGTCAATTCCCCAGACATCAAAGAGCTCTATCTGAAGATTATTGGTGAGTGGCATGGCATCTCTTGAGTTGATATTGCCATGCCTCTGACATGCTCCATATCTTCGGATGAAGTTCCTGGTGTCTTCGTACATAGTTGGCCAAAAGAATCCACTTTGCCAAATTTTTGCATGAGTTCGGAACGCTCCATAATGACCTCCGTGGTGATGAGTGACATCTTTCAATAATCCGTAGTCCTTCCTCAGTGGGTACACACCTTCGGAGCAGTCCATCAGAGCATACTCGGAAGAGGTAAGGATCATCCCATATGTGTAGACAGCTTTCATAGATGAGCTTTCTCCCGTTTGCCCCTGTGGTACGTATCCTGCAACCATAAAATTGACAATATTCGCGTACCAGGGATCCGATCTGGAGATAGCGTAGAGTGTGTCGTCTCGAAGGGAGTCATTGATTGGTAGTTCCTGCATATTCTTAAACTGCATTCTAGACAAGTGATCGGCAACAGGATTTTCTACCCCTCTTTTATCTTTTATTTCTAAGTCAAATTCTTGTAGTAGCAAAATCCATCTTATGAGTCGTGGTATAGCATGTTTCTTAGTGAGCAGGTATTTAAGCGCAGCATGATCAGTATAAACAATTACCTTTGCTCCTACTAAGTAAGATCTAAATTTGTCTATAGCAAAAACAACAGCCAGAAGCTCTTTTTCAGTAGTTGCATAATTAAGTTGAGGTCCTGTCAATGTTTTGCTAGCGTATGCAATTACGTGATGCTTCTTGTCTTTAGTTTGTCCCAAAACTGCCCCCACAGCTTAATCACTTGCATCACACATCAATTCAAAAGGCAGCGACCAATCAGGGGGTTGGATAATTGGTGCAGAGATGAGCGCTTTCTTAAGAGTTTCAAAAGCTTTTAAACATGCGTCATTAAATTCAAAGGGAACATCCTTAGCTAGCAGGTTTGTTAGAGGTCTAGCAATGTATGAGAAGTTATGTATGAACCGTCGATAAAAACCTGCATGACCTAGGAAGCCTCGAATTCCTTTAACATTAATAGGAGGAGGTAGTTGTTCAATCACTTCAATTTTAGCTCTATCTACCTCTATCCCTCTTTTGGACACTAGATGTCCAAGCACTATTTCTTCTCTAACCATAAAATGACATTTTTCCCAATTAAGGACTAAGTGCTTTTCCTCACATCTTTGCAAAACCTTATCTAAGTTTTCAAGGCATTTATCAAAAGTTTTTCCATATACAGAAAAGTCATCCATGAAAACTTCCATTATCACTTCAATCATATCAGAAAATATAGACATCATGCATCTTTGAAATGAAGCTGGAGCATTATATAGTCCAAAAGACATTCTACGGTAGGCATAGGTTTTGTATGGACATGTAAAGGTGGTTTTGTTCTGGTCATCTGGATGGATCGGTATCTGATGATATCCCGAATACCCATCAGGAAAACAGAAGAAAGAGTGATTTGCTAACCTTTCCAACATCTTATCAATGAAGGGAAGTGGAAAATGATCTTTCTTTGTTGCCTTGTTAAGCTTTCGGTAATCAATACACATGCGCCATCCCGTGATGGTTCTTTGTGGGATTAATTCATTCTTATCGTTCCTAACAACTGTCATGCCTCCCTTAGGCACAACTTGCACAAGGCTTACCCACTCGCTGTATGGCATAGGATATATGATCCCAGCGTGTAATAGTTTCAAGACCTCTTTCTTAACAACCTCTCTCATCGCATTATTTAACCTACGTTGTGGTTCTCTAGAAGGTGTTATCTCAAGGTCTGTAGGGATGCAATGGGTGCAAAGAACAGGACTGATTCCTTTAAGATCTTGGAGTGAATAGCCAAAAGCAGATCTATGCGCGCTTTTCTAGGACTGTAATCAATCAAAAGGTTTCTTCCTCAGAGAGTTTATCACTTATAATCACAGGAGATTCTAGATCGTTATTTAGAAAAGTATATTTAAGACCAGAAGGCAAGGGTTTGAGTTCTATGGGAGGCTTAGGTGGTTCCTCAAACTCATCTAGAGGTTCAGGTTCTAGCGTTCTATCCCCTTCTTCATCTAGTGGTTCGGAATCATCTTCGAAATCTGGTTCGAGAAGAGATTCAAAGGTTGTCTCTAAGACTTCTTCCATAGGATCAGGCTCGGGAAGTGACTCGGTCTCATAATTGAGAGCACGAGTTATAGATATAGGCAAATTAAAATTCTTCCCAAGGCTAATGTTTAAATTCCCTTTTTGTCCTTACAAAAGTCTCTCTATAGGCTGCCCAATCAATACATTGAACTCTATGACATCAAAGATATAAAAGCTCAAATGAACTCTTATCCTCTTGACATGAGTAAGTAAGACATAGAGGATTCCCAAACTTGGGAGGATGTGGCCTAAAGGACTTTTTAAAAACTTTGTTGTTGGGGTTAAGGGCATGTCTTTTAAAAGAGCTTGAGCATATATTGCAAACATGATGTTAACTCTCACAACAGGATTGTATAATGCTTTGAAAGAACCCTTGTGGATTTGGCAAGGTATGGTGGTTGACGTGAAGTCAACTCGGATGATATCAGAGGAAAGCTCTGACTCTTCCAACCAATCATTGCTTATAATCGACACAAGCTCTTTAGCATTTTGCTTTAGGAAAGCCTCATCAGAAGGATCTAAGACTTCTTCACTATGTGATGATTTCTTAGGTTTCTGTGGTCTCCTCATAGTGTAGTAATTCGAAGTGTTTCCATAATCAGTAAATATATCATCCTCGATCTCAAACATGAAGTCTGGAAGTGGAATCTCTTCCTCTTCCTGTGGTTCAGGCTCGTTGATAGTTGTAGGTTGGGATGTGGTAGGTATGGATTCCCTATCAACTATCAAATCCTCTTCCTCTACTGGCTTTTTTAGAGGTGTTTCATTTTCATGGATCTTTGTAAGGACATCTCTCGCAACATTGGGAGTGATATGCAAGAATGATCCTCCAGAAGCAATGTTGAGGAATATTGAAGTTTTCTATTCAGACCCTTATGGAAATATTGAAGTAGAACGGGGTCTGGTATAGATAGACTAGGTCCAGAATGAGTAAGATCGTTAAAGCGTTCCCAGGCTTCAGTTAGAGTCTCCTTCTTCCCTTGTCTAAAGAATAAAACTTCTAAGCGAAGGTCTACTACCTTAGGATAGAATTGAAGGTAGAATTCAGCACACAATGCTCTCCAATCACCTTTAACTCTCTCAAAGTAGAGATCATACCAATGTCTAGCTTCTCCAGTCAAAGAGAATGGAAAAAGCTTTAGTCTCATCGGACATATCCTTAATGCGCAAGCACGCACAAGTCTGCTTGAATTCGTTGAGGTGAGAATAAGGGCTAGCATTATCTTCTCCTGAGAAAGATTGGTTTTTGACCATGTCTATTAAACACGGGCGTAGCTTATAGTCCAAAGCTAAGATAGGCTTTGAGGATGGCTCTAGCTCTAAGCGTAGGCTCGTGAAGTTATATTTATAGATAGGCATAGAATTAAGTTGATCCATTGATGGATAGAAAAGGTAAAGAGAAATGGAAAAGGTAAAGAGTGATAGTATACAAATAAAAGATAGGATTATGATACAGGTTAAGATAAGTTCAGAGTGATCTCAGCGACGTCTTCCCCGGCAACGGCGCCAGAAATGCTTGTTGGTATCTGTTAATGCCTACTGAATAATTCCGCAAGCGCAGGATACGTTGTAGCACTTCACCGGATAAGTATACCCAGTTTTAATATCAAACCTAAAGGAAGATGTGTGAGGGTCTTCTAAACTACACTTAACCACCTGAGTAGCAAACAAGGCTGTAGAAGGTAGGGATATAGAGGGGACAACTAAGGCTTCTAATTCAGGCTCAAGTAAGATATGATTAGGATGCTTTACTAGGGAATTGGATAGAGGAGCATAGGCAAAACTGTTACCTGACTACCAATTATTCTCCTGCTCAGCCTACCGACGGGATAGTGGGATATATAAGATTCAACGGAGCTATAAAGTCACCTCCCCGAGCTACCACCAAATCCGGACGATAGGGTACATCTACGAGTAATGAAATCTAAGCACCATGCTTACACTATGAATACTACTCTAACCTAAGAGCTACAAGGATTAAAGTACTCAAAAAAGTCGTAAACCAGTAAAACAAGATAAACAATGTTACTTACTTGAACTTAGAAGTCGATTCCGAAGTAATCTCAGATACAAGCCGTAGAGGTAGCACCGATAGGCAGATACTCCTCCAAAACTCTCTCTTTGACTCTATCTCTCTATCTCAGAAGAACTAGCTTCTAGAGGTATAGAACTAGCTCTCTCTTGGAATGCTAACTCGAGAGGTCATCCATTCAAGGGACACCTCCTGGGATCCTAATTAGGGTTTCTCGCTAAAGCTCTTCTTCTTATGAATGGATCCTCTTCCCTGGGGGGTTGCCTCTCCTTTTATAGCCCTGGCGAATCAATGCAAGCCTTTGGATCAAACCGACATTGGCGGACGGTGGAGATCAATCCTCAAAGGCGGTGGAGTAAACCGGGCGAACCGGGCTGCGACCGGGGCAAACCCCAGACCGACCGGTCGGGGGCGAACCGGCCGGTGCGGCTCGCCTCCCTGCCCCCCTCCGCTTTGGTCCAGTGTCTTCTCGTCCCTTCTGGAATGTTCTTGTGTAGCCGTGGCGTCCATCTTGCATTCTATGTTGCGGTGTAGTTCAAAAGTGTGTCATTTCTAGTATTTACCTGTAAAACTATTGATTCACCAAAACTCGTGGAATTCGTCAGTCAAAGCCCTACTTCTAGGTAGATGAATTACTTTTATATCATTTCGGAAGGTTAGTTGACGGTTGGATTTGAACGTTAAAGAGCGTCAACAAGCTGCGATTCGCAAACTTGAAGACAAATTCTATGGCCTTGAGTTCATCCATGTTCCCCAAACAGAAAACCAAGCAGCCGACGAATTGTCCAAGTTAGGGTCATCCCGAGCAGAAGTCCCTCACGGAGTCTTTGTCCAAGACCTAATCACGCCATCCATCCATGAGGAGAAGCCAAAAAATCGACCGGAGGCTACCGAGCAGCTGCCTCCACCAAATCCCGACGCATAGCCACCGCCAGATCCCGGAGCTGCCACTTATCTAGTGGCTCCGGTTAATCGGGTCGACCAGTCTCCCGGACCGGACAACCCTTCGGAGCTTGATCACCAGCCCAAATTCAATGATGATGCAACTGGTCAGATGGTTGAACAGCCTGAGGCCCCTCCATCCGATTGGAGGGCGCCTTTCATCCATTACCTCATCAACAAGACAGTGCCAGACGATAAGAACGAAGCAGAGCGCCTTGTCCATCGAAGTCGCAACTATATCTTAGTTGACGGCCAGCTTATGCGCAAGAACGCCAAGGCTAAAATACTCCACCGAAGGACGGCATCGTTCTACTGGACAAAATCCATTCTGGCACATGCGGTAACCATGCAGCATCGTGGACACTGGTCGGTAAGGCCTTTCGAGCTAGATTCTACTGGCCCAGCGCCGTAGCCGATGCTAAGCACCTGGTTCGACACTGCAAGAATTGTCAGTTTTTCGCCAAGCAGATTCATGTCCCCGCGCATGAACTTCAGACGATTCCAGTCTCTTGGCCCTTTTCATGTTGGGGACTCGACATGATTGGACCCTTTAAAACAGCACCAGGCAGTTTTAAGTATATCTATGTCCTCATAGATAAATTTTCCAAATGGATCGAAACCCTTGGTCAAAGCAACTGCAAAAAAGGCATCAGAGTTGCTTAACGATGTCATCCATCGTTTTGGCATCCCTAACAGCATCATCACCTACCTCGGCAGCACGTTCACAGGAAGTCAGTTTTGGGATTTTTGTGATGATTTATCCATACAAGTCAAGTACGTGTCTGTAGCTAACCCAAGGGCCAATGGACAGGTCGAGCGCGCCAACGGCATGATCATCGATGCCTTACAAAAGCGTTTGTTTCGTGAAGATGGTTTATACCCAGGGTGATGGTTAAAAGAACTACCAGCGGTGATCTGGGGACTCCGTACCCAGCCCTGTCGCAGCACGGGCGTTTCCTCGTACTTCATGATATTCAGTTCCGAAGCCGTACTACCAGCCGAGGTCACTCACCGATCTCCCTGTCGATGCGGGACCAAGACGATTCCCTCACAACATGACTACCGTTCAGACGGACCCACTAGACAAAGGCAAGAGGACCGATTCCAAGTAGAAGACGTCCTGTCCTAGTTAGACGAATAGAAAGTAACTTCTGTAATAGAATAGGAATAGAACTCTCTCTATTAAGTCCGACTAGGATTAGAACCAAAGCTCTGGCTCCTTTCTCTCATAAAAAGGAGCCAGAGCACCCTCTTTGTAACAAGCGAACAACAACACACGATCATACATCAATCCAACACAAAAGGCCAAGGCCGACTAGAGTAGAGCTTTTACTCGACGACGAGGGCTCGAACTAGGATAAACCGAGTGTCTCTTGCGTAACCGCCGAGTTCTAGTATTCGCCGAGATTCGAGTCAACTGCTACGGGAACCCCATGGCAGGCTATCGGTGGCTAAACACTGACAGTTGGCGCGCCAGGTAGGGGCTTTCGGCGAATTCAACGTCAAGGGCTCAGCGGACCTACACACGATGCTTTTCCCAAAGGGCTCAACCTTCATCTTCGGAAGCTGGGTCTGCGAAGCGGACGATCGCGGAGCTCTCCACGGTCGACTACTTCCGGAACCTGAACTGGAGATATCTGGAATTTTTTCTGAACTCAGGCTGACGGAAGAAGAGGTTCCAGAACCAAGTACTCAAAAAACGCCGAGTTCTTTCTACTTCGGCCTCAACAATGCAGCGCGGACGTATCAGAATGTTACCCAAAAAGCGATGGGGTATGATGATAGAACTTCAGGCCAAGATAAGTACTCAGTTCCCCTCCCTTTTCAATACGGAAGATCATTAGATGAGGAAGCATCTGACTACTCGCTCGATGCACACAAAGAAGTCTACATGATCAGGCAACCCCTGGTACCACCAGTCCAACCCGACTACAGATCATCGGAGGAATCGGAAGCCGATATCCCGGCCAACTCCGTAACCGGAGATGGAGAAACAGAGAGCCGAAGGCAGCAAGAGAAAGAAGAAACAAGAAAAAGGGAGGAAGACAGAATCGAGTTGAAGAACGCAGAGAAGCATGGCGCAAATACGAAGAGGAGTTAGCCGAGTACAATGAAAGAAGAGCTAAAAAAGAAGCCGAAGAAAGACGAGCCACAGTGAGGGACAGACTTGACCGCATCAACAAAATACAAGAGTTGATCGATGAAATCGACGCTATACAACGACCAAGTGAAGAACAAGCTAGGCTCAGGAACCTACTCAGGACAACCGCACAAAGGACACAAGACGACCGAGTACCTTCTCGACGTATACCCTCCGAACAAACAAGCCAAAGAAGTCGGAGAGTTTCCGCATTTGAAAGATTATCTGTTCCAGATCAAAGCAGAAGAACTCAACCGCATCACGATTGGGCTGAGAGAACAGGAGAAAATCACGACAGGCTACCAACCCCTCCTCGAAGCCGTCCTAGATCTATTACAAGATATAACAGCCAGGCAGATTCTGACTACAAACCAGAAAAAGTACCCGACAGATTCCCCTGCTTTGCGGGAAGGCTACTCACGGTCAAACTACCCCACAAATTTAAACCGTCAAACCACTCGAATTACGATGGCAAGACAGAACCAATGCAATGGCTCAGAATCTACTCTCAATCAATAGAATTAGCTGGGGGAGATGACGACATTAAGGCATTATTTTTTCCAATGGCACTCGAAACTCTACCACTACAATGGTTCGACAAGTTACGCCCAGGCTCAATTAAAACATGGGGGGATCTTCAGAAAGCTTTTTGCGAAAATTTCGCAGGAATACTCATACACCCAATAACACAAGCTGAGTTGAAAGGGTTAAAACAAAATCAAGGAGAAAGCCTCAGGGATTTCTATAGAAGATTTGGAGAACTGAGGGCACAAGTACACAATATTACCGAAAGGGAAGTAATTGAAGCATTCTCATATGGCTTGAGAGTAAGATGGATGTTCCACGATTTCTGCAAAGAAAACCCATGGACAAATGAAGAGTTCAAAAGAACAGTCGAAAAAATGATTACGACAGAAAAAAAGACACGGGAGAGATTCCCAGATAACAGAAACAACCAAGATAGAAGAAACAACTCAGATAGGAGAAACAACTCGGAGAGACAGGACAACTCAGGAAGGTGGAACAACTCAGACAACAGACAAGAATACCACAATAAGAAGAGATATTCGGATAATCCAGTGGCCGCTACCGAAAGAAAGAAATTCTACCTAGCTAGAAAATTTGAAGAACTTGAAAAGATGAAATGCATCTATCATCCAACAGGAGTTCACCCAATGGGTGAATGTCGAATATTCCAAGAAAAATATATGAAGAAAGACAGACAGGAAAAAGAAGAAAACAGAGAAAAGAAAGAAGAAGATAACGATGCAGCAGACAATGGGTTTCAAAATCCAAGAGCAACAGTAGCAGTAATATTTTCAGGACTCCTGGGGTCTAGAAGCAAGCAAGAAGACAAACTCGCGTAGAGAACAATCATGGCAGCAGAACCAGCCGTTCCACGATATCTAAACTAGTCTCAATATCCAATCCAATTCTCACAAGAGGATCAATGGACAAGCGTCGGAAACGTAGGGCTATACCCACTAGTACTTGGACCGACGATCGCAGCTATAACAGTAACCAAAGTACTCATCGATGGAGGAGCAGGGCTCAACATCATTTTTACAGATACCCTAAGGAAGATGGGGCCAGAATTTTCAAAAATGATTACACCAATGAGTGTACCTTTCTACGAAATAGTACCCGGAAGGCCAGCAATGCCCCTCGGGCAAATAACTCTACCAACATTTGGAACTCCTATAAATTATCGCACGAGAACTCATCAAGTTTGAAGTTGCAGATTTTGAATCATCTTATCATGCAATATTGGGAAGACCAACATTGGCAAAATTCCTGGCTATTCCACATTACCCTTACTTACCACTCAAGATGCCAAGACCACACGGAGTACTCTCTCTCAGAGGAGACCTAAAACATGCCTACGAGTGCGATGTGCAAGCCATACAGATATCTTCAAAAGTACAAGGAGAAATCAACTCGGTAACAGCTGAGGTAAGAATAGAAGAATTGGAAATTCCCGCCAAAAAACAAGTCATGCTTACCACAGCTGAAGGAGAAGGAACCAAAAAGATTGATCTAGGGACTAGCGACCCATCCAAAACAGCCACTATCAGTGCTCATCTACCTATCAAATAGGAACTCGCGCTCGCCAACTTCTTACGGGATAACAAAGACATATTTACTTGGAAACCAGCTGATATGCCAGGAGTCCCAAGGAAGTTGGCTGAGCACAAAATAGAAGTCAATAAAGGAGCAAGATCAATCAAGCAGAGATTACGATGCTTTTCACCTGACAAGAAAGAGGCAATAAGGAAAGAAATAGCCAAATTACTGACGGCCGGCTTCATAAGAGAAATTTTACATCCAAACTGGCTAGCTAACCCAGTTCTAATACACAAAAAGAACACAGATGAATGGCGCATGTGCGTCGACTACACCGATCTCAACAAACACTGTTCAAAGGACCCGTTCGGGTTACCAAGAATTGACCAAATAGTGGACTCTACAGCAGGAGCAGCTCTATTATCTTTTTTAGACTGCTACTCAGGATATCACCAAATTGCACTAAAAGAAGAAGACCAAAGCAAGACTTCTTTTATCACTCCATTCGGAGCATATTGTTACAAGAGAATATCCTTCGGACTAAAAAATGCAGGAGCAACTTATCAAAGGGCAATCCAGACTTGTTTAGGAGATCAAATCGGAAAGAACGCGGAAGCATATGTTGATGACGTCGTCATCAAGACAAAGAACCCAGAATCATTAATAGAAGACCTACAACAAACCTTCGACAATCTAAAAAGATGGAAGTGGAAGCTAAACCCAAACAAGTGCATTTTTGGCGTATCATCCGGATAACTACTCGGATTTCTAGTCAGCCAGAGCGGAATCGAAGCAAGCACAAAACAGATCAAGGCTATAACCGATATGGGGCCTCCAGCAGACATAAAGGATCTACAAAAACTAACAGCCTGCATGGCCACTCTCAACAGATTTATTTTAAGGCTCAGGGAAAAAGGATTACCCTTCTTTAAACTACTAAAGAAGACGAACAAATTCACCTGGAATGAAGAAGCACAAGAAGATTTTGACAAATTAAAAGCATACATCAGCACATCCCTAGTATTAGTACCACCGAAGAACGGGGAAGATCTCATTCTTTACATCACCGCGACTACTTCAGTAGTAAGCACTGCCATTGTAGTCGAAAGAGAAGAACAAGGACACGTCTACAAAGTCCAAAGGCCAGTCTACTACATCAGCGAAGTACTTACAGTATCAAAAGTCAGATATCCTCATGTACAGAAACTACTCTACGCAATCCTAATAACGTCAAGGAAGCTCAGGCACTACTTTGAAGCAGACAAAATCATCGTCGTAACAGATTTCCCGCTTGGCGATATCTTAAGAAATCGGGACTCAACAGGCAGAATCTCAAAATGGGCAGTTGAACTCAGAGCACTTAAAATAGAATTCACTCCAAGGAAGGCAATCAAATCTCAAGCACTGACCGACTTCATTGCGGAATGGACTGAGATACAGCCACCCACTCTAGACGCCATCCTAGACCATTGGAAAATGTACTTCGATGGATCCTTGAAACTAGGAGGAGCAGGAGCTGGAGTACTACTTATCGCACCAGACGGAAAACAACTCAAATACGTTCTACAAATTCTATGCAAGCCACTAACAACGAAGCAGAGTATGAAGCTCTCATTCATGGACTACAAGTTGCAACATCGCTAGGAATCAAAAGACTACTTGTCTATGGAGATTCAGCGGTAGTTGTCAACCAAGTAAATAAAGACTAGGATTGTACCAAAGAGAATACGGATGCTTACTGTGCAGAAATACGGAAACTCGAGAAAAATTTCCAAGGCTTAGAAATTCATCATATACTACGAGACTCAAATGTCGCAGCAGATGTATTAGCCAAACTTGGCTCAGATAGAGCAAAAGTGCCAGCTGGGGTCTTCGTCAAGGAGCTAACCAAACCCTCAATCAAAAAAATCCAGCGAAGCAACACCTGAAAACAAGTCAGAACAAGAGCAAGTCTTGACAATCAACCTGGACAACACAACTTGGATGCAAGTATTCATAGACTACATCAAAGAAAAGAAACTGCCCGATGACGAAGCAGAAGCAACTCGGGTTATCAGAAGAAGTAAAAACTACGCTCTGGTAGGGAATAATCTCTACAAAAGAGCAGCATCATCAGGAGTACTATTAAAATGTGTTCCAACATCAGAAGGAAAGGAAATATTATTGGAAATGCACTCAGGATGCTGCGGAAATCACGCATCTTCAAGAACATTAGTCGGAAAAATATTCCGATCAGGATTCTACTGGCCAACAGCACTAAAAGACGCTGAAGAATTAGTCAAACATTGCAAAAATTATCAAATTTTCGCAAGACAAGCTCATGCTCTAGCCCATAATCTAATATGCATTCCACCTGCATGGCCATTTTCATGCTGGGGACTTGATCAAGTTGGACCACTCAAGAAATCTAAAGGGGGATTCGAATACATCTTCATGGCCATTGATAAATTCACCAAATGGATAGAATACAAACCTTTGGTAAAATACAGTTCAGCCAAAGCACAAGAATTCATCCAAGAAATAATGCACAGATTCGGGATGCCAAACAGAATAATCACAGATCTAGGATCACCTTTTACAGCCAACGAATTCAAAAGCTGGGCACAAGACTGTGGTTTTAGCATAGACTACGCATCAGTGGCTCATCCACAAGCAAATGGACAAGTCGAGAGGGCCAACGGCCTCATACTAGCCGGCTTAAAACCAAGATTATACGAAGATCTTAAAGATTACGGATCAAAATGGATAGACGAGCTACCAAAAGTAGTCTGGGGCCTAAGAACTTAAATAAGCAGAGCAACCGGCTACTCACCGTTCTTTCTGGTCTACGGGTCAGAAGCCGTACTACCAGCAGATTTAATCTGGACATCTCCAAAAATTGAGCAATATAACGAAGGAGAAGCAGAAGAAACAAGAAGACTAGAAATTGACAGTTTGGAAGAAGTCAGAAATCTAAGACAGCGGCCTCGGACTGTGAAAGAGCCTGCTCAGCTTCAGAGGTATCTGCGCCACCCAAGATCCTATCAAGGGGCAAATCCGGATCAATCAACCGAATATGTCCCAAGACACCTTGGACGCCGACTAAGATAGCATCCTTAGCAAAGCCAACAACTCGGCTAGTCAGCCGACGGAGAAACTGAACCCAAGTCAGGCCAGCATCTTCAGGCTTCCTCAACATGTCGGCAAGCTTCTGGACAGAGCTCCAGAGAGCCGACCACTTTTCCTCTAAAGCTTTCAGACGAGTTGTCAAATCTTCAACTGACGCCTTGGCCTGCAAAAGATCCCGATCAGCACCAGGCCTAATCAACTGAGCTCTGGCAAAAATTTCTTCAACATCTTCCTTTACCTTCTCCGAGTCATTATGGAAAGTTTTCACTTCAAGCTTCAAAGCATCTGTCTCCTCAGAGTACTTCTTCTTCAAAGCTTCAGAAACAAGCAGAAAGAAGTCAGCAAAGAAATAACATCAAAAAGGGCAAGCACGAAAATAGCACATATAGAACCTTGGAAATCATTATTAAGAATCCTCAGCTTTTCGAGAAGTGTTCTTTTCGGATTCAACAGCAGTCGACTTCTGCTTCTCAGCTTCAACAACTTGGGCTCTCAAAACGGCCTCTGACGACTGGCGCCCCCGGCGCTCTGCATCAAGCTCCGACTTCAAAGAAGCCAGCTCTTCCAACAACTTCTTTTGTGACTCAGTTGAGCCAAAGAAGTGGTCAGAATCACTGACATAATCCTGTAACAAAAGAAATCAGAAAAAGGAAAAAAGTCCAAAAACAACAGATAAATTTCAAACAACAAAACTCACCTGGAATCGCTGAGCAAAAGACTGAACTGAAGCCTGAACAGAGTTCCATTCAGACTCAAGTCCTCGCTAGCGAGAACTCGGATCAAACTCCGCCTCAAGATCCTGCACCAACTTCATATCATGAATTATATCCTAGGGAGCAAGAGCAGGAGATGAAGGAGAAGGACATCCAACCCGAGAACGAGAAGAAGTCAGGGGTTGAGCAACAGGCAATTGCCCTTCCTCCGAAGCAGCGGCCACCACAACTTCAGCAACTGGCAGCGAAGAAATCGCAGCCGTAGAGGAGGATGGCACCACGTCTGCCACCATTAGGGCCGACTCTACAGCTGGATGAGGATCAGGCGCAGAAGACACCTGGCCCGCAACATCTACACTCACGGTCTTCTCTGAATCAGAAGCCGGAGTAGAGGGAACCGCAGAAGACAGCCTACAGTGACAAAAAATTAAGATGAAGAAAGCAGAAGAAGGAAAAAAGAACTCGGACAGAAGAAATCCATACCGGGGAACACGCCGGAGAGCAAGGAGAGACCGAGAAGGTGGAGGCGGCATGACCTCATTCAGGCCTGCCAGCAACTCGGCCGATGAAGGAGTAGGGCCCGGCAAGGACACCAAGTCCGGGGAAGAAGTAAAGCCCCTGGGCCGCGAAAAAACAAACCAAAAGTCAAGTAACAGAAGAAAAATCTACGCCAAAATCATAAGTAGTCAGAAAAATAACACTCACCGACGAAGAAGGGGGAATCATCAACATCTTCAGTCTCTTTCTCATACAAGAGGACGGCATCACCATCTACCAAAAAAGAAGAATCAAGACCAAGTGCCAAATAAAAGAAACAAGGCAAAACAAAGCAACTTCTCACCTATCAGAATGTTACCTGAAGGCTGAGGGAAAGAAGTACGAGCCCGCTTCGGCTGTGCAGAAGAAGAATCACCAGCCGCAGACCTCTTTCCAATAGAGCGAGTAGCTCGAGGAAGGACCACCGGCTGATAAAGAGCATATTGCAGGACGGCTTCTTTTTCCGAAACCCCCGGCAAAACAACTCGGCCTTCCACCACTGCATGGCCAGCGGTCGGAGGAGCTGGAAGAGGAGCAATCTCTCCATTAACGAAGAGAGATGCATCAACATTAAAATCCCTGCCAAAAGGCTACAAAAATACAGAAACAAGTCAGAAACAATTCAAAAGTACTTGGAAGCATAAAAGAAAAAAAAGGCAACCAACTTACAGCAGGAGGTGGCTTGGCAGCAGAATATTCAAAACCAATCATCGGGACCACCACGGCACCTTTCAAAATCCTCTGGAGGCGCAAAAGCACCTCGTCATCAGACAACTCGGTAGTGGCTACCATCCGAGATGGATCCTCAGCACCAGAGTACTCAAAGCCAAAATGCTCCCTAGCTTTCAAAGGCTGTACTCGGCGACGAAGATAACTAGCCACTATAGCAAAGCCCGATAAACCGTTCTGCTTTAAATATCTAATACTATCAAAGAGCGGCTGAAGCAGCAACAAGTCGGCAGCACTAAGCTGCTCCTTTTCCCACCGATCATTATAAACAGGCGGGACTCCGGAGTAGGTTTCAAGGGCCGGAGTGCCAACACCACCATCTAGATTACCAGCATAAAACCACTCGCAGCGCCAATCCTTCGCGGACTCAACAAGATCATACTCAAAAAAGTGGCTCGACTTACGCCCCTGCCGAAATTGAATCCTGTCGGTGCTAGAACTGGCGGTCCTAGCACCAACGAGTAAATTTGTGGTGCGTGCTCCCAACTCCGGAAGGTGCGCAAGATGGACACAAGGGTTTATACTGGTTCGGGCAAGAGAAGGCCCTACGTCCAGTGGGGGGAGGAAGACTTGTATTATCTTGCGCAGAGGTGCTGGTAGGTAGGGGTGTACAAGCGGTTGAGAGAGGGAGATGGTCCCAAGTCTCGTGAGTGATTGAGGCGAGTGCCAATATCGTGCTTGTGTGAGCCTGCCTGATAAGGGGCCCGGTCCTCCCCTTTTATAGCCGCAAGGGGAGGATAGGGTTACAAGGGGTGCCTGTGTACGTGAAAGAGGCCGTGAGCACCTCCCTTCCCTGATCTGAGGCCTCGGAATCCGCCGCCTTCCTTGTGCCGAGGTCCTGGAGTGGGCGCCGGCACTATAGAGCATGGTCGCAGCCGTGAGGAGTTGTATCCCCTAATCCTGACGATGGAGAGGACGGCTGTCCCTGTGGAGGTCGATGGAGACGTTGCAGGAGACGTGTCCAAGCCCTGTAGTGTGCTGTAGCTTTGACTCGCCTTGGTTCCGAGGCTCGCCGGGCCTCAGCGCCCGCTGCCGTACGCGGTGTGGTTGGCACAGGAGAAGACAGCCATCAGGGCTGTCGCCGCCCATCCCGGGCTCAGAAAACCCGGGAGGGACTGTTGTTTGACCGGCGTCCCGCCTGACCTGACTCCCGTACGGAGAATGACGCTGGATGACAGCCCTTGGCGTGGTAGTCGGCGCCCCGAGGCTTCGGCGACTTGACCTGGCAGAGAAGTTAGGCGACACAGTCCCTCACAGTGGCAGGCACGGCGACCGCTGTGAGGATAACGTGATCCTGAGCGCGGGTGAGAGCAGTGACAGGACGGCTCCCATCCCCTGCCAAGGGACAGTGTCACCCTGACAAGCACTGTAGAGAGATGGGCAGCGGATATACGCCAAGTCGGAGGACGGGTTTGACCAGAAGTGCGCCGCCCCGGCCCGAGGCCTAGATGGGGGACTCAGGCGGGATGGAGAGCGGAGGCTCGTCCGAGGCCTCGGCGTGAGGGCTCGGGCGAGACGGAGATGGGTGCGCTGTCCGAGGCCTCACCTGGGAGGGCTCGGCCGAGGCGGAAAGCGGGAGCTCGTCCGAGGCCTCGGCCGGGAGGGGCTCGGGCGAGGCGGAAAGCGGGAGCTCGTCCGAGGCCTCGGCGGGGTGGCCTCGGGCGAGGCGGAGTTAGCGCCTGCACGAGGCCTCGGGCGGAGAGGCTCGGACGAAACGGAGAGCAAAGTGTGTTGGCCTTGGAAGGCCGTGCTTTGTCGCGTGGCCTGGTTTTGCGTCTGTTGGGCCTGATTTATGCGATCTGATTGGGGGGCCCTAATTTTGGTACCCGACAGTAGCCCCCAAACCTTCGAAGGAGTGGGTGCACTCGTTCGGAGGATGTGGCTTTAAGCTAGGCTTCTGTCGGGCACGTTGTTAGGCGTTTCGGGCTTTCCAACGCTGGGTGCGCGCAATCGCACCCGGCGGGTGTAGCCCCCGAGGCCTCGGAGGAGTGTGAGCACTCCTCCGAGGGCTTATACGTGTTTGGTGAGGGTGCTTGCTTGTCTCGGAGACTATGTTCTCCGGCGGGGGCGCGCGAGCGCACCCACCGGGTGTAGCCCCTGAGGCCTCGGTGGGGAGTGGGCACTCCTCCGAGGGCTTGCGCGTGTTTTGGTTGGAGTGTTCCTACCGTTTGCCGAGCCCCCGGGCCCGTCGGCTTGACCGGGAGTTCGGTGAGTTAGTTGACGTTTCCCAACCTCAGCCTTTGTACCGGGGGAGCCCCCGAGCCCCGTTCTGGTGTGGGACGGCTGAGCGATACTTGGTCGTTAGTTTCGTCCGCACCTCTGCATCCCTTCCGCAGGGAAGAGGGTGGATTTCGCCACGCGATCGTCGACAAGTGTCAAACATTGCTAGATCCAGTGAGCTGTTAACGAGTAAGTCCAAGTGGAATGCCTATGCCCCGTTCGTTAGGGGTTGGCTGGGCCCGGAGGCTCATTCCATCAGAGCTTGCAAGGTGTGTCTGAGGCAGGGCCCGGGTCCCGTCCGCCAGGTCCCGAGGGCTCGATGCACTCCCGCGCGGGATCCCCCTAACTCAGACTGCCTCGCTGGCCTTGGACACGGCATGTTATGGTCCCTGCTTGCGCAGGGCTAGGCTCTGTATGAGACCGTCCAAGCCATCCCTGACTCTGGTGGCCTGAGGCGGCTGTCGAATCCACTGGTAGGCCAGCCTCCGAACCTCTGGATCGCAAATGGGCCGTCGCCCAGGTTCCTTCACCGGGAAGGAAGCCCATAGTTCGTCCCGCGGCGGAGACGTGGGTGCGCCTTTTGAGGCGCCCTTCTCGGAGCGTTCGGCATCGTGGCGCCGCCCGCTGCAGGAGAAGTGGTGGGCCCCCCACATCCAAGGCAGTTGACACACTGCGTGCGTGCGTGTGGGTCCCCTGGGGGGACGGACGGTGGCGTGTGCCGCTGCGGCTGCCACTGGGCACGCTTGCGGTGCCAGAGCCCCGGGCTCCGTGAGCCGGGATCTTCTGTGGAGGATGAACCCTGTTTCCCTGATCCCGTGTGGCTGCGGCCGCTCGCGCGCGGGCGCCTGGGACTCCGTGTGAACGCAATCGAGTAGGAAAATCCGAGAGCGATACGCATTAAATGCCAGAAGGTGAACGGGCTAGGGTTTACTCGGGTATAAATACCTGGGCGGTGGCGGCCGCTGGCCCTCCTCCTGTTTCCCTAGCGATTGCCTCTGCTCTTGCCGTCGTCGCAGCCGGGAGTTTGTTCGAGCGCCGCCGAGAGAGGAGGGAGAAGAGAGGGGAGAGATAACCTTGCCGCGCCGTCGTCCAATCCAGCCCGCCTTCTCGACGGCGCCGAGGGTCGAGGTCTTCGGTACGGAGGACTAGGAGTCGTGCTTGGTCACGGAGGCCGAGCTGACGATGCTGGCGGAGAAGGGTCTTCTCTGTGCCCGCTCCGACGCCCGGACGCCGGAGTGGATCGTGCCGCCGCCCGAGCACCGGTTCCCGATGCCGCCGGAAGGGTACGTCGTGAGCTTTACGGCGTTCCACGAGCGCGGGTTCGGCATGCCAGTGGGCCGGTTCCTCCGGGCGCTCCTGGAGTATTACGGCCTGGAGCTGCACAACCTCGCCCCCAACTCGATCACGCAGGCGGTGGTGTTTGTCGCCCTGTGTGAGGGGTACCTTGGAGTCGAGGCCCATTGGGACCTCTAGCTCTACTTCTTTGAGGCCGTCCTCTTCTTGAAGGTTCCCAAGGGAACGGAGAAGGAGAAGGGGAGGAGGCTGGCCGTCCGGGCCGGGAGCGGCACGCTGCAGTTGCGGGCCCGCACTCGGCAATCCTACATGCCGGCGAAGCTAGCGTCTTCCAACCGCGGCTGGCACAGCAAGTGGTTCTACCTCCGTAACGACTACAACCACCTCCCGGCCTACACTGGGAGGTCGATCGACGTAGAGCCGCCGTCGTGGAGGAAGGAGTTGATCCCGGAGAAGGTGACTCTGTGGAGGAAGGTGCTGGCTGCCTTGTCACGTCTGACCCGGGCGGGGTTGGACGCGTCGGTGGTAATCGCCGGTTTCCACAAACGGCGGGTGCTGCCCCTCATGTCGAGGCGATACTCTTTGTACGACATGAGGGTCGGCAACGCCTGGCAAGGCACCAGGATGGCGCCCGAGGACCTCGATCACAAGGAGATCCTCGAGCGGACGAACAAGGCGGCGGCGGCGGACCCCGTCCTAATGTACAAGGTCGTGATGAGGCCGGACAAGGATTACATCTCCGTGGTAAGGCTCCCACCTGTGCCCGATGCGTGTTTCCCGTGCTCTTTCTCCGGTTTTTGATTCGGTTTTGTCTCCTCAGGGGCTTGCCAGAAAGCTGAAGGCATCCAAGCCTCCCATCTCCGCGGAGAAGGAGGCTAACAGGGCCTCCGCGGAGGCGAGGAAGAAGAAGAAGGAGAGCCGGACGGAGCGAAACGTCCGCAAGCAGCGGGAAAGGGAGGACTGGGGCGGCCCCGGCGCCCGCCAGAGCGTGAGGGCCTCCCGCGGGAGGAGACGCCGTCGGACACCACCGACGGTGGCGACGACGACGACGACAGTGACGACGACGAAGGGTGGTATGACGGTCGCTGAGCAGCCTCTTGGGGCTGGATCCCCCGGAGGAGGCGTCGCTCCCCCAATCTTCTGGTGGTGCGCAGCGTGCGCAGGTGGCGGAGGGCTCCGCCGCAAGGGGTTCGGCCTCGGCTTAATCAGAGCCGAGGCTGCGTGCCGAGGCCAAAGCCGTGACGTCCCCGAGGGGGAGGCGGAACGCCCGGGGGGGAAGGGAGCTGCCGAGGCCACCTCCTGCTCGAGCGAACGGGGCGCGGGGTCGGCCGAGGTCGTGACTTTGGTAGAGGAGGCGCAGCCCCTCCGAGGCCATCCCATGCCGGTGAGCCCGAGCGGCAGCGGGCCAACTCCGCCCCCGAGGCACCCCGAGATGGTGGAGAGGAGGTCCGAAGGCGGGGGTCAGATGCCCGATGAAGGGGCGAGGATGACGGAGCGCTCGAGGCCCTGCCCTCGGACACGGCCCCGACGGGCATTAAGATCAAGGTGCCGGCTGCCAGGTAAGTGTTGCTCGGCCTTGGGACCTGTCTTTGGTGATTGCTTATCTTTCTTCTTTTCCTCTGAAGCTCTTCTGCTCGTCTTTGCAGCCAAAAACGCAAGACCGGCCCGGCCCCGGCACCGTTCTCCCTGCGAAAGAAGCTGAAGTCGGGGGGGAGCGCGAAGCGCCGTGGTCGCGCCAAAGGTGGTGGCGCATCCCGCGAAGGAGAAGGACGCGGTCGAGGTGCCGCCCGGCCATGGAGACGCCTTGGCTGGCGGCGAGCAGCATGGGCGAGGACGTCCGTCGCGGTCGTCGCCGCGACATGGTCATGGAGGAGTAGGCGCCGGGCGATGTGGTGGAGATTCCTTCCTGGAGGAGGCCACCGAGGCGCGGGGAAGGAGGCGCTTATCGAGGACGCGACTTCCTCCGGCGGCCGAGTTGGGGGGGGGATTGTTGGCCGAGGCGCCTGTCGCGGCCGAGGGGCAGCTGGCCGAGACGCCCATCGCGGGTGAGGGGCCGCCAACCAAGAGGCCGCCCGCTCCGACGAGCTCGCAAGGGTCCTGCCGCTGCTGACCTGGACGGATCGCCAGGATCCCGAGAAGCGGCCGGTCTTCGTGTTGGACGACGCCGCAGAAGGGCACCTGTGGGAGCAAGCGGCGAAATGCCAGGAGTTGTCCGAGAGGTCCCTTAGGACGCTTTCGGTGATTCGGGCCACGGAGCTCCCCGGTGTGCTGAGGGTAAGCCCGCCTCCCGTGGTCTTCTTGTCGTGAGAGCATTTCTTGCGGTGACTGAATGGTTGGGCTTCCTCACTGCAGGAGCTGGCGCAGGTGTCCCGGCAGAAGTCGGAGTTCATTCGGTTGGGGGCGGTCTCACCGATGAACTTCGTCGTCAGAAGGAGCTTGCCAGCAAGCTGAGCTCCGACCTGTCGGCCAGGGACAACGAGGTCAAGAGCCTCCGTCTCCTTGTCTCGAACCTGCCGGCCGAGGCTTCAACGGCGCGCGAGGAGGCCACTCTTTCGAAGGAAATTGTGGTGAAGCACGTGTCGGACCTCAACCGGTACCGGGCCGATAGGGAGGAGATGAGGGCCGAAATCGTCCGCTCGGCTGACTCCATCACGGCCTTGTCTGGGAAGCTGGTGTCGGTGGAAATCGACCACCAGGTTCTCCTCGATGAAGCTGCTTTGATGAGGGTCGAACTCCTGCAGGCGGTGTCCGAGGCCGAGACCCTTCGTAACCAGTGGGAAGGTAAGCATCACACCTGTCTG
The DNA here is from genome assembly GCA_015844335.1 of Chrysopogon serrulatus. Classification (NCBI taxonomy): domain Eukaryota; kingdom Viridiplantae; phylum Streptophyta; class Magnoliopsida; order Poales; family Poaceae; genus Chrysopogon; species Chrysopogon serrulatus. The sequence goes on along the minus strand of JADLZL010006017.1, from coordinate 727,871 downwards.
TCGTGCCTCTACTGCCTTGTCTCGGAGTTTGATTCTCGGACTATCGCAGGCCTGAGGGGGAAGGTGTCGGAGCTGGAGGTGGACCTCGTCGCGTTGCAGGCGGCTTACAACTCGGCGCAGGGCGAGCTCGATGCCTTGACGTAGAAGGTCGTGGCCGCCTGCGCGGAAGTTGAGGCTGGTGATGCCGCTCGGAGCAGTCCGTTGGGACGGCTCACCGCACTGCCCAGGCAGATGGAGGCGCGCGCGCTGGACGCCCTCCGAATCGGCGTGTCGCACACGCTCGCGCTGGCCGCGTCCCACTACGAGCTCGATCTCCCGTGGATCTCTGAGGGGGTCGTCGTCTCGGAGGAAGAGGAGGGCCGCGAGAGCGAGGTGTTCGTGGAGTTGGTTCTGCAGGTTGAGGGGACCGGGGGCGCCCTCAGCGCTGGTCCAGATCTTCGCGCCCGCCGTCGTCCCCGCTCCCGCAGTTGAGGCTGACGCCACCGATGCCACGGACGCTGCTGCTCGAGACGGTGGGGGGCCGGACGCCCCTTAGTAGGTTCTGCAGCTCGGGCCAGAGTGCCCATGTAAAAAACTATATTAGTTTCTTTTGGAAGTACTCGTGCTGATGGCCCATCATGCCTTCATGTTTTGTGATGGTGTTTTCGTTTATTTTTCACGCCCTTTTTGACCTCGATCCACACTTAGGCTAGAGTCTTGCGAGACTATTTCGAATTTAGAGGCCATTCCTTAGTCGAGGGTGGCGAGTAGAGGTACCGTAGCGCTTGGGCGTAGGTGACCATGCGGCTCTGCCGAACCTTACATTTGGAACAACCCTCTCGCAATGCCTAAAGTTTTCCCTTGGCTGAGGGTGGCAAGTAGAGGTACCGTAGCGCATGGGCATAGGTGACCTCGCAGCTCAGCCGGCCCTAGCCTCGGGGTGACTTTCTGTGATTGCTCTTTCCTAAGTGTTCGAGACCTTGGGTACGAAAGTTTGCGAAAAATGACCAAGGAAAAAACGATAAGTGTTTTCGGGGTGCCTTTCAAGAGGGGGTTCCCCCATTTCTAGCCCCCGAGGGAGGCTCGGGTTATGCCAAATCCGAGTCTCACTCAGCCCTTGCGGGAAAGTAAGTGTAATTAAGGTCCTTAGCCCCCGAGGGCATCGGATAAGCGTTTCTCTTGTGGGGAAAAATGAGCAAGTGCTTGCCGCTTTCATTTCTCCGAGAAAAATCGTAAGGTACAAAAGTATGTACAAGGCTTGGAAATTTTAAGGGTAGAAGCGACGTAGCTGTTGGATGTTCCAAGCGTTGTCGAGGATTTGGCCGTCCTCGTCGATGAGCTTGTAGGTGCCTGGCTTGAGGACCTCGGCGATGATGTAGGGTCCCTCCCATGGCGGCGTGAGCTTGTGGCGGCCTTGGTTGTCCTGTCGAAGACATATCACCAAGTCACCCTCCTTAAGGTCTCGGATCCGGACCCGTCGGTCGTGATAGCGTCGGAGGGATTGCTGGTATCTGGCTGAGTGCAGAAGGGCGGCGTCCCTTGCTTCCTCGAGGATATCCAGCGAATCCTCCCGAGCCGTCTAGTTGCGCCACTCGTCGTAGGCCTTGAGCCTCGGAGATCCGAACTCCAAGTCGGTGGGGAGGATAGCCTCAGCGCCGTACACCAGGAAGAAGGGTGTGAACCCTATGGCCCGGCTGGTCGTCGTCCTGAGGCTCCAAAGGACCGAGGGAGCTCCTCTAGCCACCTTTTGCCGAATTTCTCAAGGTTGTTGAAGATCCAAGGCTTGAGTCCCTGCAAAATCATACCATTGGCACATTCTACCTGTCCATTTGTCTGGGGATGGGTGACAGCAGACCAGGCAATGCGTATCTGGTGCCTGTCGCAGAAGTCCCGGAACTTCTTCCCCGTGAACTGGGTGCCGTGGTCGGTGATGATGGAGTTTGGGACCCCGAAGCGATGGATGATGTCAGTGAAGAACAGCACTGCCTGTTCGGATCGGATGTTGGTAACGGGGCGCGCCTCAATCCACTTGGAGAACTTGTCGATGGCGACTAGCAAGTGGGTGAAGCCCCCGGGCGCCTTTTTGAGTGGTCCGACGAGGTCGAGTCCCCATACATCGAATGGCCAGATGATGGGGATAGTCTGGAGCGCCTGGGCCGGCAGGTGCGTCTAGCGAGCGTAGTACTGGCAGCCTTCGCAGGTGCGCACCATGTGAGTGGCGTCGGCGACCGCGGTAGGCCAGTAAAAGCCCCTGTCGGAAAAGCGCTGCCGACGAGGAAACGGGGGGCGGCGTGGTGATCACAGACACCGGCGTGGATCTTGTGGACTAGCTTCAGCCCTTCCTCGGTGGGGATGCACCGTTGCAGGACCCCCGAGGGGCTTTGCTTGTAGAGTTCATCCTCTACCACGATGAAGGACTTTGCTCTCCTCGCGATGCGTCGGCCCTGGTTGAAGTCTTCGGGGAGCACCCCTCGGACGATCTAATCGAGGTATGGCTTCCTCCAGTCTTGCTTAGGGTCGGCTTCGGGGCCCTCATCGTCAAGCTCCATGACCTCGGTGTCGGCTGCCGAGGGGGCCTCGGCCTCGAAGGCTGCTGTAGCCCCTGAGGGGGGGTCGGGCTTGTCGCCTGCCGCCGTGCCTTGGTCTTCGAAGCTGACAGAGGGGGCCGCAAGGTCGTTGGTGAAGATGTCCGGGGGGACGGGAGCCCTCCAGGCCGCAATCTTGGCGAGCTTGTCGGCAGCCTCGTTGTACCTTCGGGCGACGTGGTTGAGCTTGAGGCCATCGAATTTGTCCTCCAGGGCGCGCACGGCGTTGCAGTATGCGTCCATCTTTGGGTCGTGGCAGCTCGAGTCCTTCATGACTTGGTCGATGACGAGTTGCGAGTCCCCTCAGATGTCGAGGCGCTTGACGCCGAGCTCGGTGGCGATCTTCAAGCCATTGAGGAGGCCCTCGTACTCTGCTATGTTGTTTGAAGCAGGGAAATGGAGATGGACCATGTACCGCATGTGTACCCCGAGGGGTGAGACGAAGAGGAGACCGGCGCCGGCGCCGGTCTTCATCAGAGACCCGTCGAAGTACATGGTCCAGCACTCCGCCTGGATCCGAGGCGGTGGAAGCTGGGCGTCGGTCCACTCCGCGAGAAAATCTGCCAAGACTTGAGACTTGATGGCCATCCTTGGCGCGTAGGAGAGAGTCTCTCCCATAAGCTCGACAGACCACTCGGTGACCCGTCCTGAGACTTCCCGGTTCTAGAGGATCTCCCCCAACGGGAAGGAGAAAACCACCGTCACTGGGTGGGCGTCAAAGTAGTGCTGGAGCTTGCGCTGAGTCAGGACCACCGCGTAGAGTAGCTTCTGGATCTGCGGGTAGCGGATCTTGGTTTCGGACAGCACCTCGCTGATGAAGTAAACCGGCCTTTGGATCGGCAGGGCGTGGCCTTCTTCCTGTCTTTCAACAACAATGGCCGCGCTAACCACTTGGGTTGTCGCAGCGACGTACAAGAGGAGGGGCTCACCTTCGGCCGGAGGGACCAGTATCGGAGCGCTAGTAAGGGCAGCTTTGAGCTTGTCGAGAGCCTCCTGGGCCTCGACGGTCCAGGAGAAGTGCTCCGATTTTCTCAAGAGGCGGTACAGGGGCAGGCCCTTCTTGCCAAGTCGTGAGATGAAGCGGCTGAGAGCCGCAAGGCAGCCCATGACCCGCTGTACCCCCTTCTGATCCTTGATTGGCCCCATACTGGTCAGCGCGGTCACCTTCTCCGGGTTGGGCTCGATGCCGCGCTTGGAGACAATGAACCCCAGGAGCATGCCTCGGGGTACCCCGAAGACGCACTTCTCAGGGTTGAGCTTGATGCTTTTAGCCTTAAGACACCGAAAGGCAATCTAAAGGTCGGCGATGAGGTCGTCAGCTTTCTTGGTCTTGACCACTATGTCATCTACATAGGTCTCTACGGTCTCTCCGATGTGATCCCCAAAGACGCCGAGCATGCACCGTTGGTACGTGGCCCCGGCGTTTCTGAGTCCGAAGGGCATCGTCACGTAGCAATACATGCCAAAAGGAGTGATGAAGGAAGTCACGAGCTGGTCGGACTCCTTCACCTTGATTTGGTGGTAACCAGAATAGGCATCAAGGAAGGACAAGAGTTCACACCCTGAGGTGGAGTCAACTATCTGATCAATACGTGGTAAAGGAAAGGGGACCTTCGGACATGCTTTATTTAAACTAGTGTAGTCTACACACATCCTCCACTTCCCATTTTTCTTCCTAACCAGTACAGGATTAGACAACCACTCGGGATGGAATACCTCCTTGATGAATTCGGCTGCCAAAAGCTTGTTCACCTCCTCACCGATGGCTCTACGCTTCTCCTCGTCGAATCGGCGCAGACGTTGCTTCACCGGCTTGGACCCGGCCCTGATATCAAGGGAGTGCTCGGCGACATCCTTCAGAATGCCTAGCATATCCGAGGGGCTCCACGCGAAGATATCGATGTTCACGCGGAGAAAGTCGACGAACACAACTTCCCATTTGGGGTCGAGGGAGGCGCAGATCTTCACCGTCTTGCCGGATGGTGATAGAGGGGGAGTGCCCGATCTTTCGGTGAGTGGAGATAATTTCGATTTGGTGGAAGTAGACCCTCACGATCCGACTACGACGAGCGAACCCGAAGCGCCAATGCAATCGCTGAACCAACTCCCAATGGTTACTAACCTCGCCGGTGCGAGATCAGCCTGATCACGAAGATCAATTCCTGCACGCAATCGAAAAACGAACAAGAAAAAGACGCGAGCAATCTTAATATCACTTTCGAAGGTGGAGTTCTGAATTACACGAGACAGCGCAGGTTGGCGCGTGTTCGAGAGTAGCTAAAGCTAGATGTAAAACAAAACTCAAGTTGTAAACAAAAGGGACTCCGACTAAATAAAGGGGCGGCGGCAGGAGGGTGGCGCGCCCAAAGAAAGGGCTGCGGCTCCAACCCTAGGCGCCCCATCTTGGGCTGTCCTGTTAGCCCATCTTCTTATTCTGCTTTGGGCCTTCGTTCCTTAACAGCATGATGAAGTTTAATTCTCTTGCACGGGCCCGAGTGATTGGCCCAACTGGATGATCAACTGTAGGCCCCTCGTGGTGGTGGAGGAGCAACCGGAGGCGCCTGTGGTGCTGCTGGTGTAGATGTACTCATGATGTCCTCATCATCCTCCCCTTCTTGAACTGAAGTCATCCTCGACGGCAACTCCTCATCTTCGCCCGCATACGGTTTCAAATCTGCAACATTAAAACTCGTGGAAACACCAAACTCCGCAGGCAGGTCAAGGATATAAGCATTATCATTAATCTTGGTTAGCACTTTAAAAGGACCAGCAGCACGTGGCATCAATTTAGAACGGCGTAAAAGCGGGAAAAACGATCCTTTCTCAAATGCAACCAAACCAGATCACCCGGTTCAAAAGTAACTTGTTTTCTCCCTCTACTACCCGCAACCTGATATTTAGCATTAGCAGCAGCAATGTTTTGTTGAGTCTGCTCATGCAAGCTAATCATTTGATCAACATGTGCAGCGGCATCTATGTGTGGGGCGTCCTCAGCATCAAGCGCAAAACAAATCAATAGGCGCCCGAGGAATATAACCATAAACAACCTGAAAGGGACACATCTTTGTAGAAGAATGCGTTGCATGATTATAAGCAAACTCAACATGAGGCAAGCAATCTTCCCAACGTTTCAAGTGTTTATCTAAAACAGCCCTAAGCATGGTTGACAAAGTTCGATTCACCACCTCGGTTTGTCCATCAGTTTGAGGGTGACAAGTTGTGCTAAACAGCAATTTAGTTCCCATTTTATTCCACAATGATCTCCAAAAATGGCTGAGAAACTTAGAATCACGATCGAGAGACTATAGTATTTGGAATACCATGCAAACGAATAATCTCGCGAAAAAACAATTCAGCAATATTGCTAGCATCATCAGTCTTATGACAAGGTATGAAATGAGCCATTTTGGAGAAACGATCAACAACCACAAAAATACTGTTCCTCCCCTTCTTAGTTCGAGGTAATCCCAAAACAAAGTCCATAGAAATATCAAGCCAAGGGGAAGTAGGAACAGGGCAAAGGCATGTACGACCATGGTTGTTCAATCGTGACTTAGCTTTCTCGGCAAGTAACGCAGCGTGCAACAAAAGCGCTCAACATCAGCGCGCATCCGGGGCCAAAAGAAGTGGGCAGCCAGCACTTCATGTGTCTTGTAGACGCCAAAGTGCCCCATGAGACCGCCTCCATGCGCTTCCTGTAACAGCAAACGACGAGCCGAGCTAGCTGGAACACACAAACTTGTTAGCGCGAAACAGGAACCCATCCTGTATGTGAAATTTGCCCCATGGTTTGCCATGAATACAATGGGCGAAAGCATCTTTAAAATCAGCATCATCAACATATTGATCCTTCACAGTTTGCAAGCCAAAGATTTTAAAATCTAACTGTGACAGCATGGTATAGCGACGAGACAAAGCATCAGCAATAACATTTTCCTTCCCGCTCTTGTGTTTAATAATGTAAGGGAAAGACTCAATGAATTCTACCCATTTAGCATGACGACGATTCAGGTTTCTTTGGGTACGAATATGTTTTAAAGCCTCATGATCAGAATGAATTATAAACTCACGATGCCAAAGGTAGTGCTGCCAAGTATGCAAAGTGTGCACTAAAGCATAAAGCTCCTTATCATAAGTAGAATAATTCAAGCTAGCACCACTTAATTTCTCGCTAAAATAAGCAACCGGCTTTCCTTCTTGTAACAAAACAGCACCTAGCCCAATACCGCTAGCATCGCATTCAAGTTCAAACACTTTAGTAAAATTAGGCAACTGCAAGAGAGGAGCATTGGTTAACTTATCTTTCAAGGTGCTGAACGCAACCTCTTGCGAATCACTCCAAGCAAAGGGAACATCCTTCTTTGTAAGCTCATGTAGAGGCGCTGCAATGGAGCTAAAATCACGAACAAACCTGCGGTAGAAACCTGCAAGGCCAAGAAAGCTGCGAATTTGTGTAACCGTCGTCGGTGTAGGCCACGCCTGAATGGCATTGATCTTGCTGCTATCCACCTCAATGCCCCGTGGAGTAACAACATAGCCAAGAAAAACGAAACACGTTGTGTGCAAAACATGCATTTTTCAATGTTAGCAAATAAGTGGGCGACACGCAACGCATCAAAAACAGCACGCAAATGTTGTACATGCTCTTCCATAGACTTGTGTAAATGAGGATATCATCAAAATAGACAATTACAAACAATCCTATGAAGGGCCTCGTAACTTCATTCATCAAACGCATAAATGTGCTTTGGAGCATTTGTCAAACCAAACGGCATAACCAACCATTCATATAACCCAAATTTTGTTTTAAAAGCCGTTTTCCACTCATCACCTAATTTCATGCGAATCTGATGGTAGCCACTACGCAAATCTATCTTAGTGAAAAGAATGGCACCACTCAGCTCATCTAGCATATCATCAAGGCGTGGTATAGGATATCGGTAGCGAATGGTAATGTTATTAATAGCACGACAGTCTACACACATACGCCATGAGCCATCTTTCTTTGGAACAAGTAACACGGGAACGGAGCAAGGGCTAAGAGACTCACGAATATAACCCTTGTCAAGCAACGCCTGTACCTGGCGCTGTATTTCCTTCGTCTCATCCGGATTTGTACGGTATGGTGCGCGATTCGAAAGCCGTGGCGCCGGGATGAGGTCGATCTGGTGCTCAATGCCACGAAGTGGTGGGAGTCCCGTGGCAAATCTTTTGAAAGACATCAGCGTACTCCTGCAAAATGTTAGCAACTGCAGGGGGAATATCCAAAGATGGTGCAGCATCAAGTGAAACGAGCATACTATAGCAGATAAGGGCATAGCATGGCAAAGGAGCATCGCGTAACTCATCGAAATCAGCACGTGTAGCAAGCAAAATAGGAGCATTCAACTTGATTTCAGAATTAACAGAGGTCGATGGTTCAAGTTGTTTAGCAATTTTAGCAGCTCTAGCAAGATCATCTTTAAGAATTTGTTCAGGTGTCATTGGATGTATAATTATTTTCTGACCCTTAAACATGAAAGAATATTGATTTGAACGACCATGATGCAAACTATCGTATCATATTGCCAAGGTCGCCCAAGTAACAGAGAGAGCATGCGTCCATGGGAATAACATCACAATCGACAAAATCAGAATAAGCACCCATGGAGAAAGGAACACGGACCGAAAGCGAGTAATTCTAATTTTCCCACCATCATTAAGCCATTGAATGTGATATGGATGTGGATGCTTACGAGTGGGTAAAGACAACTGTTCAACCATCGCAGTACTCGCCAAATTGTTGCAGCTGCCGCCGCCGATGATGATGCGAATGGACCGCTCCCCGCACAACGCCCTTGGTATGGAAAAAGAGTGTGTCGCTGATTCTTCTCGGGCAGCGACCTGTGTACTAAGAACACGCTGCACAACAAGACTTTCATACCTATCGGCGTCGCCCTGGGTTGACATGTACGTCCGCCTTTGCTGCATGGTCAGTGGCAAGCATAGCGTGTTGAATATCTTCAGAATCACTAGCGGAAGAATACTCACCATCGTCACGAATGAGCAAGACACGCTTGTTCGGACAGTCCCGGACACACGTGGCCAAATCCTTTGCAACGAAAGCACCGAATATCCCGTGTGCGGCCTGTGGAAGGTGCTGCGCCTGGGGGACGGGGAGCACCTGCAGAAGTGGTTGCCCGTTCACGCGGTGTAGTGGCGGGCGTGGACGGTGCAGGGGGTGCGGTGCTGAACCAGATGTCGAGCTTCGTCCCCGCAAAAGAGTTAGAATATGGCTTCGAGCGGCGTCCCCTGCATTTCACGTTCAGCTTTGCAAGCAAATTCAAATAATGTGGTGATATCATAATACTCCTTATAATCAAGTATATCCTGAATTTCACGGTTTAAACCACCACGAAAATCGTGCCATAGCAGCGTCATTGTCCTCAACTAACCCACAACGAATCATGCCTTTTGCAATTCCTGGTAATAGTCCTCTACAGATTGTGAACCTTGCTGAAAACGTTGCATTTTATTAAGCAAATCGCGGGCATAATAGGAAGGTACAAATCTGTGGCGCATAGCAGCTTTCAATTGATCCCATGTGGTTGGAGCTGTAGTGGGATGTTTTTGTTTATATTCACGCCACCAAATTAAAGCAAAATCAGTAAATTCACTAATAGCAGCTTTAACTTGAGAAGTAGGAGGAATATCATGGCATGCAAATTTCTGCCGACTTCTAATTCCCAATCAAGATATGCAGCAGGATCATATTTGCCATTAGAAGATGGAATTTTAAATTTTATCTTAGCAAAAGAATCATTACCCTAGTGGCGTGGCACACGGCGAGCACGGCCTTGACGGTGTCCACCGCCCCTGCTCCGTGTCACCTCCGTAATCCTTCGGAGATCGGTGACCATCGTACTCAAAGCATCGGGCGTGACATGATGGTGTCGAGCATGGTCTTAGTGGTCGTCTGCGCGAGGTCAAGCTGATCGAACCGCCGGCCGCCGTAGTGACCGTGGAATCCATCCGCTCATGCATTGTCTTGATGTCTCCGACAAGTCCATCAATCTGTGTCCGCATGTCCTGCAGCTGTTCATCCTTTTTGTCGTCGTCGCCTGCCATGGTTAGCGCAAACACAAAACCAATGCCAAAATAGGGGTGTACGGCTCACAATGCGCTCACACTAGTGCTGTTGTCAATGCCTTATCCGTTCTTACCGAGCACACAGGGGCGACCTGCAACCGACCGGAGGAACTTTCGAAAGATTGGAGCAGCGATTGCCTGGGAAACAAAGTCAGCCCGTCGTAGAACTATGTGGAGTTCTGGGTAGGCTGCACTCAAGTCAAGGATTAGCACAATCAAACAATAATGCAAAGTTGAATTATAGTGCTAAACACGAAACAACGCTGCTGGAAACAAGTGGGAAACAAAGGAGGTGGCAAAGAGGGAGAGGGTGCGGCTAAAAATGCAAATTCTTGATTTTTTTTGGATCTGTTTTTTTTTCTTTTTTTTTTCAAGAGGCCTCAAAAACTGATAATATGAACACAGAGGATCTCAAATAGCAAAAGACGGCACACACTTTTTCCGAAAGTACAGGGGTATTTCGGTAAGGCGAGATAGGGAGATGAACAAGGGAGGGCAATGTATGCGTGGGGGGTGCAGAGTGGGCCGGGAGGATCGTGACCGAGGGGATTCACGGCGCGCAAAGGAAACTTTCCACCGAACCAAACCGAGCACCTTCCTTCTTCCTGTTCCTTTTTTTTTTTTCCCTTTTTTTTTTTACTTTTTTTTTTGATTTCTTTCTATCTTTGTTTTGGACAGGGAGGGGCGCTCGGAGGGGTGGTATGCGGCGGCGCAGTGATCTGGTCACGACCAAGGCGGGTATGCGCACGAGGGGGTCGGTGTGCGAACAGCAGAACGGGCGGCGGCGAAACTAGGGTTAGGAGAACAAAGAGAAAAACAAGGGATTAAACACAAGTGACCAGCAACAATTGAACGAGTAAGCACACAAATTCAACACAGATTATTGAAAGAATGTGCGAGGCCAAACGGTTCTTTGGGACAAGGAACTTAACGTGAAAAAAATTTTGTTTTGGTTTTCGTGGACTGTGGGAAGGGAAAAATACTCGATAAAACTCACCGATCAACCTGAAACCCGATACCACTTGATAGAGGGGGAGTGCCCGATCTTTCGGTGAGTGGAGATAATTTCGATTTGGTGGAAGTAGACCCTCACGATCCGACTACGATGAGCGAACCCGAAGCGCCAATGCAATCGCTGAACCTACTCCCAATGGTTACTAACCTCGCCGGTGCGAGATCAGCCTGATCACGAAGATCAATTCCTGCACGCAATCGAAAAACGAAGAAGAAAAAAAAGACGCGAGCAATCTTAATATCACTCGAAGGTGGAGTTCTGAATTACACGAGACAGCAGGTTGGCGCGTGTTCGAGAGTAGCTAAAGCTAGATGTAAAACAAAACTCAAGTTGTAAACAAAAGGGACTCCGACTAAATAAAGGGGCGGTGGCAGGGGTGGCGCGCGCCCCAAAGAAAGGGCTGCGGCTCCAACCCTAGGCGCCCATCTTGGGCTGTCCTTCTTATTCTTGCTGGGCCTTCGTTCCTTAACAAAGATGATGAAGTTTAATTCTCTTGCACGGGCCCGAGTGATTGGCCCAACTGGATGATCAACTGTAGGCGCCTGTGGTGGAGGAGCAACTGGAGGCGCCTGTGGTGCTGCTGGTGTAGATGTACTCGTGATGTCCTCATCCGATGGTGAGGCGGGATCCAGTGGGACCTCCTTCACCCCGTCGGACGGCTCGAAAGTGCCGGCGTGGCGCTTGGCGTCGAGGGCCTCGGAGACCGCCATGGCCTCGGTGTGCTCGATTGCCTCGACGTCACAGTTGAACGCATGCTCGTAGGAGGAGCCGACGGTGATGACGCCGTTGGGGCCTGGCATCTTGAGGAGGAGGTAGGTGTAGTTGGGGACGGCCATGAACTTCGCGTACGCGGGACGTCCTAGGATACCATGATAGGTTCCTCGGAAGTCGACCAAATCAAAGGTGATGACCTCCTTGCAGAAGTTCGATGGCTCCCGAAGAAGACCGGAAGGTCGATCTGCCCGAGGGGCTAGGCACGCTTGCCTGGCACTATGTCCTGAAAAGGAGAGCTGCTGGGCCGGAGCCGCGGGCGCTCAATCCCCAACAGGCTGAGGGTCTCGGAGTAGAGGATGTTGTGGGCGCTGCCGCCGTCCATCAACACCTTGGTGAGCCGCACGTTGCCGATGATGGGGTCGACCACGAGCGGGTACCGTCCTAGGTTCGGCACGTAGAGTGGGTGGTCGTCGATGTTGAAGGTGATGGCATCAGTGGACTACGGCAGGTACGGCGGAGTGGCGGGGCGCACCGAGAAGACCTCACGATGCTCGCGCTTGATCTGGCGCGGAGTGAGGTTCACCGGCAGCCCCCCGATGACCATGAAGACGTCGTGGATCTCGGGGAATCCCTCACCTTTGTCCTCTTCCTCCTTCTTTCTTTTGTCCTCGAGCGGGGGAAGCTTCTGGTAGAAACGGCAGGCCAAGTCACACTCCCTCATGGTGTGCTTGACGGGGAACTTATGGAAAGGACAGGGCTTCTTGAGCATGTCGTCGACGCCCCCGGGCCCCGGGGGCCTCGGGGCCTTACTGGCCTACCTGCGGTGACAATGTCGCCTTCGGAGTCCGCCTCCTTCTTGCCCTTCTTCCCCTTGCGCTTGTTCCTCTTGTTCTTCTTGGGGTTACGGGATGCGTCCCCCTCGGCGTCGCCTTCCTTCCGCTTCCCCGTTGTTGCCGTTGCGAAAAATCGCTCCCACCGCCTCCTCACTAGAGGCGAAGTTTGTCGCCACCTCGAACAGCTCGTTGGCGGTGGTTGGCATCTTTCGCCCAGCTCATGGACGAGCTCCTTGCAGGTTGTGCCGCCAAGGAATGCGCCGATGATGGCGGTGCCGCCTACGTTGGGCAGCTCAGCACTTCTTCAAGAAGCACCGGATGAAATCCCGTGAAAGTCTCGTCGGGCTTCTCCGCGGCAAATGCGGAGGTCCCATGAGTTCCTGTGGCGCACGTATGTGCCCCGGAAGTTCCCCACGAAAACCTTGACTGCATCGTACCAGGCCGCGGATCGTGGGGCGGGAAGATGCTCCGGCCAAACTCGCGCCGAGTCACCCAGTGTGAAGCGGAAGGTTGCGGATGATGAGCCTGTCGTTGTCCGCGCCGCCTAGCCGGCACGCTAGGCGGTAGTCGTTGAGCCACACCTCGGGGTTCATTTCTCCCGAGTACTTGGTGGGGGTTGGCTGGCCGGGCGGAACTGGAAAGGGAACCGGGCGTTGCGGATCTCCCACCAAGGCACGGGCCCCTGTGGGATTGGCATCGCCACGGTCCTCGCCGCTGTCGTGCTCGCCGCCTGGGCCGTTGGTCGCGCCCAGCCCGTGCTCCTGCTCCCCCTTGCGGCATTGTTGATGACGTTGCGTGCATCGCCGCCACCGAGGCTACCGCGGTTGTCCCGAATGCGCCATGGACCGGCCTTCGTGGACGGATCCTTGATGAGGACATCCTCCACTATTACCCCATCCAAAGGCAAAGGCAATGGGCCAAGTGGCCCGGGCTTGTAGTCGGGCGGCAACCGTGTGAGCCTCTAAATAATCCCACCTAGCTTAGCTTGGGAGGAGGAAGCCACCTTAAAAGGGAGAGCCACCCTTCCCCCATCAGACTAGTCTTTTGGGGTGATTGGGCCTTTTCTGGAAGGGGTGCGCTAAAGTGCGGTGCTAAGATTGCCGAGGCGCAACAAGAGGCCCTAGTGGCGTTGTAGCCGGATCGGTCGCGTCGTAATTTCGGCCGTTGGTGCTAAGATTGCGGGATTCGGGGAATCCGGATCGGTGTGTCGGGCTTTTCATCCAACCCCACCCGGGCCGGATGCATCATTTGCATCGAGTCCGGGCCCTTGTTTAAGAGGGTGGGAATGATGAGGACATCCTCCACTATTACCCGCTGACAAAGACGCAACAATGGGCCAAGTGGCCCAGTTGGCAACCGTGTGAGCCTCTAAATAATCCCACCTTGCTTAGCTTGGGAGGAGGAAGCCACCTTAAAAGGGAGAGCCACCCTTCCCCCATCAGACTAGTCTTTTGGGGTGATTGGGCCTTTTCTGGAAGGGGTGCGCTGAAGTGCGGTGCTAAGATTGCCGAGGCGCAACAAGAGGCCCTAGTGGCGTTGTAGCCGGATCGGTGCGTCGTAATTTCGGCTGTCGATGCTAAGATTGCAGGATTCAGGGAATCCGGATCAGTGTGTCAGGCTTTTCATCCAACCCCACCTGGGCCGGATGCATCATTAATGATGAGGACATCCTCCACTATTACCCGCTGGCAAAGACGCAACAATGGGCCAAGTGGCCCAGTTGTAGTCGGGCGGCGACCGTGTGAGCCTCTAAATAATTCCACCTTGCTTAGCTTGGGAGGAGGAAGCCACCTTAAAAGGGAGAGCCACCCTTCCCCCATCGGACTAGTCTTTTGGGGCGATTGGGCCTTTTCCGGAAGGGGTGCGCCGAAGTGCGAGCTAAGATTGCCGAGGCGCAACAAGAGGCCTTAGTGGCGTTGTAACCGAATCGGTGCGTCGTAATTTCGGCTGTCGATGCTAAGATTGCAGGATTCAGGGAATCCGGATCGGTGTGTCGGGCTTTTCATCCAACCCCACCTGGGCCGGATGCATCAATCCCGATGGACCGAGGCTTCTCCTCGGGCGGAAGGGGCACCTCGTCCTCCTCGTCCCTCTGCGCCGGCCGGGAGGCCGAGCTCTCGGCCGCTGGACAACAATGGTCTCGATGTAGCCCCGCATCTCATCTCGAATCCGCCGCCCCTCCGGGTGGATGGCTCCGCATCGCCCCTGAGGAGAAGGGCCGCAGCCTGCGACGCTCGCTTGCACGCCGGAAGATGGGGGATGTTCCCCTCGCCGCTGACGCATCCTCCGTTGACGCCACGGGCGCGCTTTTGAACGCGTCTATCTTTTGCCGTAGCGTAAGACCTGGCCGCGCGCCGAGCTTTTCCCCAAGCTCCCGGATTTGCTCGACGTGGGGCGCCGTGGCCCCCGAGGGGTAGCCGCTGATCGCCGGTCCTCTGGGGACCCATGCACGCCGGAGTTCGCCGCTCCCCGCCCGTGGATCGGGCGTGCTGTCCGAGGCGCGGCCCGCCGGAGCCGGCCTTTGCCGTGTGGCTGGGGTCCCGGTCCTGGTCGCCGCCGTTGTCTCCGCGTGCCGCCGCCGAGGTCGCAGACTCCACGCGGAAAGCACTCTCACGGGTCGGGTCGCATATGTCGCCCGACGAGTCCGAGTCGGGTACCTTAAAGGCGAATGCATGCGCCGCATTAGCCCACCGGGCCCGTGGCCTCCGTGTTGCGCCAGATCGCGTGGGCGTTGCGGGACCCGGAATAGTCTACTCCCGCCCACACAACCGGTGCCCCTCAAAGTCGGGGTAGGACGCGGCTGGTGCGGGCGTGTCCAGCCCTGGATGAAGCGCGGGCAGTGGCCGTGGGAGCTCATCATAAGCCCCCAAGTTGGTGGAGGTCGGCGATGCGTGCGTGGTGGCGGCGTTGGTGAGGCCGAACGGGAGAGGCGGCGTGGCTGGTCGCGAGGCATTAGGGCGGCCTCCATCGCCCGCATGCGCGCGGCTAGGTCCTCCTCGAGACCCACGGTGGTGCGGCGTGCACGCCGGCGTGGCGGGCACGTGCGCTGCGGCGCCTCTGCGCGGGTCCGTGACGGGGCCGAGGGAGCCTCGTCGGAGTCTCGGGGCCCCGGGTGGAAGGAGCTCCATGTCGCATTGGGTGCCCAGAGACACGAACTCGAGATCCCCAAACCGGATCACGGTACCTAGCTCCAGCGGCTGTGCTGGAGGAAAGTTGGAGCCTTAAACGTCCTGAGACGCCTCGTCGCGGTTGTTGGCCATTCCGGAGTTTTGGCGGGAAGAGAAGCGAAAACACGCACAGTTCCCCTACTTGGCGCACCAACTGTCGGTGCTTGAACTGGCGGTCCTAGCACCAACGAGTAAATTTGTGGTGCGTGCTCCCAACTCCGGAAGGTGCGCAAGATGGACACAAGGGTTTATACTGGTTCGGGCAAGAGAAGGCCCTACGTCCAGTGAGGGGAGGAAGACTTATATTATCTTGCGCAGAGGTGCTGGTAGGTAGGGGTGTACAAGCGGTTGAGAGAGGGAGATGGTCCCAAGTCTCGTGAGTGATTGAGGCGAGTGCCAATATCGTGCTTGTGTGAGCCTGCCTGATAAAAGGCCCGGTCCTCCACTTTTATAGCCGCAAGGGAAGGATAGGGTTTACAAGGGGTGCCTGTGTACGTGAAAGAGGCCGTGAGCGCCTCCCTTCCCCGATCGAGGCCTCGGAGTCCGCCGCCTTCCTTGTGCCGAGGTCCCGGAGTGGGCGCCGGCAATCAGAGCATGGTCGCAGCCGTGAGGAGTCGTATCCCCTAATCCCGACGACGGAGAGGACGACCGTCCCCCGTGGAGGTCGATGGAGACGCTATGGAGACGTGTCCAAGCCTTGTAGCGTGTCAGTAGCTTTGACTCGCCTTGGTTCCGAGGCTCGAGGGCCTCAGCGCCGGGCCAGATGCGGTGTGGTTAGCACAGGAGAAGACGGCCATCGGGTCGCCGCCGCCATCCCGGGCTCAGAAAACCCGGGAGGGACTGTTGTTTGACCGGCGTCCCACCGACCGACTCCCGCACGGAGAATGACGCCGATGACGGCCTCAAGGCGTGGTAGGCGGCCCCGAGGCTTCGTGACTTGACCTCGGGCAGAAGTTAGGTGACACAGCCCCTCACAAGGGTGCACGACCACCGCCGTGAGGATAACGTGATCCTGAGCGTGGGCGAGAGCAGTGACAGGACGACGCCCATCCCCTGCCAAGGGACAAGTGTCACCTCGACAAGCAACCGTGAGAGAGATGGCGGCGGATATACGCCAAGTCGAGGACCGGGTTTGACCAGGGGAGGGGGCGCGCCCCGTCCGAGGCCTAGATGCAGGGGGCCGAGGCGGACGGAGAGCGGAGGCTCGTCCGAGGCCTCGGGCGTGAGGGCTCGGGCGAGACGGAGATGGGTGCGCTCGCCCCGAGGCCTCACTGGGAGGGCCTCGGCCGAGGCGGAAAGCGGGAGCTCGTCCGCGGCCTCTACCGAGGGCTCGGCAAGGCGAAAAGTTAGTGCCCGTCCGAGGCCTCGGCCCGAGAGGCGCGACGGGCCGGAGAGCAAGCAAGGTTGGGCCTTGGTGGGCCGTGGCTTTGTCGGTGGCCTGGTTTTACGTCTATTGGGCCTGATTTATGCGATCTGATTAGGGGGCCCTAATTTTGGTACCCGACAAATCCCACAACCACCAAGGGTGTGGATGGAATCGAAAGGGCTGCGGCTTAAGATGAAAAAGAAATCATAAAAGATTCAGAGGGGGAGAATGCCAAGGAAAGTTTCATAGAAGTGGATAAAAACAGAAAGATGAAGGATCCCATTTGGGGTAAGATCATGAAGAGAGATGCAGAAATAACGGAGAAATCTATAAAGGAAAGAACACGCCGGGAGACAAAGCCCGGCGCGGATAAAAGAGACAAAGAACAATCTCCCTAGGACGGGGGACAGGAACACGATGCTCACTGGGTGCGGACCAACCAGCCAACTCCTTGGACTAGATCATCCCCCACTCCTCCAGCTCAACCAGATGCTTCTCCTGGGTAACCGGAGCCGGGAACGATTTCGCGTCGCCTTCATTGCAGCAAACTCAGGATTCAACTGTTCATCGACCTCCTCCTCGAGAGCAGGCCTGTCAGCAGCCGGCTTCTTGCTCGCAGTCTTCTTCCTCCCCATACAACGGCCAAGACTATAAGAGCTAAAGCAAAAGCAAGAGGCAAGGACGAGCAACGAGATTGGGGATTTTTTCTCTAGGGTTTCAAGACGCAGAGGCAGAGCGAAGGAGAAGAACAGTTACCCCAAACCACTAATTTATAAGGAGGAAGAAGGGCCTGGCTTAGGGCCCATTCAACAAAGCAACGGTAAAAGGCAAACGGATACATGGCGTAATAACGGAAGGCCTAGTAAAATCCGGGATAACGGTCTCTATCCCGTCACTGGCCAACGGTAACATTCTGAACCGTTACAAAGGTGACAAAAAACCCAGCACCACTGAAGCCTATGGTACCAAAAACAAGTCGGCTTGGAGGCAGACAACCAGTCTTATCAAAAACAAGTCGTCTCGAAGGTAGACAACCAGTCTTATCAAAAACAAGTCGGCTCGAAGGCAGACAACCAATCTTATCAAATAACAAGTCAGCACGAAGGCGCACAACCAAAATGTAAAACAGATTTCAAACAACTCGCATCCGGATAATAATTCATACTCTCATCAAGATACAAGGATATAAGTCTTACAAGACCCATCGAATTCAGAAGAAAACTAAAGCAACAGCTACAAGGAACCTAGTAGAATTCTGCCATAGAAAATAATTACGTAGAACCCCCAGGCCACCAAGGTGATAGCCGTTGCCGACCCAGACTACCTTTGAGATAGTCGTGGCCGAGCAGATCCAAAGCAACCTAAATACACCAACACAGTGCATCCAAGATCACCAAAAGTAGCACTGACTTCTCAAGCATCACATCAGGCCTCTCCAGCCACAAGTTGAATCGGACCCCATGTGAACAAGAGGGCTCCAGCTCTGTGTTGGGCGGTCGCTGATTTGCACCGTACCGCTAGAAGATAGTGCGGCTCGGCAACCCTCCCACACAAAACATATGTCTGGCAGAGTGGAAAAGAAGAACTGAGACTGCAAAATGGCCCAGCACAAGGCACATCTCAAGACTTCTTCTACCTACCAGAACGAGCCTCCAATCACAATGCTACTCTGGGATTAGTCTGCCTCTAATCCCTATCTCAAGAATTCTTCTACCCACTAAAAAGACCATACTGGAAGAAAAAGAAAGAAGCCCGGGGGCTGATCCATCTCACAAACAATCATCCTCACAAGAACAGAAGGAAGCAAACATCAAAGTCCTGAAAGACCAACAAGAAAGAAGACCTATTTATAGGACAAGATCGGCGTATATGGATCAAGTCCACCAAGACAGAAAGACACTGACAAGACTTAAAAGAGGACAGTAAATAGTGCAGTAAAGGAGCAAATCTAGAGAATATCCCCTCACAATAAAAGCATATGCCTTTACTGCACCAGCTGCCAACGCCCAGCCATAAAGAAGAAGACATAAAGCTACAGTAAAAGAACAAACCACCAAAAGAGAGTCACGGGCCCTTGTCCAATCCCTGCACAGAAGAACTCGAAGAAGGCTCGTGGGCTACAATTTCAAGTCATCATTCTACACAAGATCCTCCAGCTCTTTATCCTAAAAAGCAAGAGGCTCGGGGGCTACACTCATTGAGTGCACCTATAGGCGCACGATAACCAAAAGCCATCATCCGACTACTTTTAAGAAAAAGAACTCGGACAAAGGCTCGGGGGCTGCAGGGTATACACCCTCAACTTTTTTCTAAATTTTCCAAGACCCTCCAGCTACTTATAAATAAATAGCAAGAGGCTCAGGGGCTACACTCAATGAGTGCACCTACGGTGCACGACAAAAAAGAGGAAAGGCTTCAAGAAAGACCACTTCAAAGCATCACTCATGAAACAAGTCATCACCCGAGTTCTGCTTTGAAATGCTCGGGGGCTTGTCGATGCGGGGCCAAAGACGATTCCCTAAAAACATGACTACCGTTTAGACGGACCCACTAGACAGAGGCAAGAGGACCGACTCCAAGTAGAAGACGTCCTGTCCTAGTTAGACGAATAGAAAGTAACTTCTGTAATAGGAACAGAACTCTCTCTATTAAGTCTGACTAGGATTAGAACCAAAGCTCTAGCTCCTTTCTCTCATAAAAAGGAGCCAGAGCACCCTCTTTGTAATAAGCGAACAACAACACACGATCATACATCAATCCAACGCAAAAGGCCAAGGCCGACTGGAGTAGAGCTTTTACTCGACGACGAGGGCTCGAACCAGGATAAACCGAGTGTCTCTTGCGTAACCGCCGAGATCTAGTATTCGCCGAGATCCGAATCAACTGCTACGGGAACCCCGTGGCAGGCTATCGGTGGCTAAACACCGACACTCCCAGGATCGAGTACTTCGATGAAAACGCCTCGGACAAAGCACGGGAGCTAGACATCAACGTCCTGGAAGAATGACGCCTTGACACGTGCGTTCAGAACGGCCGGTACTTGGCTAGCCTACGTCGTTACTACAACTGCAATGTCAAAGATTGTTTTTTTGTGGTCGGAGACTTGGTCCTTCGGCGCAAACAGAAGACGGAAGGCCTGCACAAACTGTCCTCTCACTGGGAGGGGCCATTCATGATAAAGGCAGTCACTAGGCCTGCTTCTTATAGGCTTTGTACCTTGGATGGCATCGATGTACCGAGCTCCTGGCACATCGAGCAGCTTATAAGATTCTATCCTTGATAGACAGCATAGAATAAGATATGTATCTTTCTTCCTTTGTATTCGGTCAAAGTTAATAAAGTTTGGTTCATGATCAACCTTTTTCATGCAAATGTTTTATCTGTAAAACATGTTTTTCCGTAAGCCGTACAGTCTAATGCTCCGACAGGAACAATCAGAAAAGGCGCTGTCTCTAGTTCCTCCGATCACGTGTTACGGCTCCGAGCCACAGAGCACAAGAGATACTAGCAGTTGCTCTCTAACGGTACTATGGTCCTAAGCGTTCTGGCAACCGTGCTGTTCCACAGAGGTCACCTAGTCACCTAACGAGCTGATTTGATTCAAAGGATGCTACATGACTACACGTATAATGAACCTCTTCAAAACTAAATGAGTCTCATACTCATTTTCGATGTCCTGGATTATTACTTAATGTGAACTCGCTGAAGTCTCATGTTTTTAACCCCTATTGTTTAATTTGTTTTTTATAGTTCTTCACACCTACTTCTTTGAAGCCTCGCAGTTAAGAGTTCCTAGCTCTAAGCAACGGTATTCTGAATACCAACCACCATACATCAAGTCATCGTAAATGGATAGCTCCAGACAAGTAACTAACACTCGGTACAGGCGCGAAGTGAACAAGTATATATGTACATCAAGCAGTTTTTCACGAATTCACAAGGGGAAGCTGAGCAAATCAGGAGGACTGGCTTGATGATCCTTCATGCACTAGCTTGATGTTCTGCATCACCCTGGCTACAGTATCCCAGAGGCCGATTTGAAGGTCGTTAGCTTTTTCTGGGCTGGTGTTAGCCGCTGCTCCCTCTTCAACCCACATCAAGTTGACCCGAGGATAGTGTGACTTCACCAGCGCCAGAACGGAGGACACTGCAAATTGGCCTGCATCATGGACAAACTCCTCGAACAATGGCCAGGCCCTCCTGCAAACATTCATAACAGCTTCGGGGCTGTTTCTCGGATCCGATATCGTTGTTTCTCCCGGGGACAGCTCTTTCATCAACGGCCTCAGCCCATCCTCCACGACCTGCCAGCGCTCCTTGAGCCTCGTGTTCTCTACGGTTAGCACCTCGAATTGCGCCATGTGCTTTTTTTGGAGTTCTGTTCGAGCAGTATTGATACATGTCAAAATCAGAAACAACAACGGGGCACAAGGAAAAATGAGTGGACGGTTACCGACCTGCCATCTCATCCTTCAGCTCCTCAATATGCTGCTGGGCTTGCTTTTTCTCAGTCAACAGGCGAGATAACTCCTGCGTTTTCAGCTGGTCGCTCTCCTCCAACTCTGCACCACATTAGGCATAAACAAGGGCGCTCGACACGGCAAGTTTCTCAAGCATGCAAGAAGGTGCCATACCTTTCTTTTTCCCTTCAAGGACGCTAACCTTGTAAGTCAAGGTAGCATTCTCCCTCTGCAGATGTTCATTCTTGGCCACGATGGGCCGGAATTGCTCTATCATGTCCGCCTGCTGCTGAGCAAGGTTTTGCAGACCCTGAAAACATTACAGCACATTAGTTCTGGCTAATGATTAAACCGTACATCAGATGCCTAGACTAGACATGTACCTGTACATGTTCTCGTAGCTGCTTCATGGAAGCATCGAAGTTTTCTTGGATTGGGGCATTGACTTTGGACTCAAACACCTGCCATTCTCCGTCTTGGTCTTGACGAGCTATGAAGCTCACCTTTCCTGGCACCCGTTTTGGCTTCTCAGGATGCCCCATGATCTCTTCCATTTCCCCAGGAGGATCCTGGGTGGCAGGTGCCCCGGTTCTAGCCGTTGATTTGACCTTAGTCGACGGCGTCCCCCTCTTCAGAACGTGCCCGACCACACCTTCTTGGGCACCCTCATTATCTTCATGTTGAGGGGACAGTGGTGCCCCTGATGGGGAAGGGTGGTCGGGCTCATGAGTCGCTTCGCCTTGGTCTTCTGAAGCCTTGGCGTGTTCCTCCGATTGCTGACCCTGGGGACTCCCTCCTTCCTCGGTGCTGGCTTGTCTGCAAGTCCAGCGAGTAATCATAGTCAATACGATATAATGAATTTATTAAGAATACAGGGAAACATACATAGTGGATTGCTTGACGAAGAAGTTAAAGCGCCAAGCTCCTCCTCGGCTTGCTGACCCACTCCGACCACCAGTGGCGGTTCCCGTACCGCCAGACTCAGTGTGTGGTGGTCGAGGATCGGGCATGGGGACCTTCTGCTGCCTTGTCGACGACTGCTCGGGAGCCGGCCTCTGAGTCGTCTCTGACCTCCTTGGGGGCTGTTCCCTCTGCCACTTTCGGTCGTCGCCTCCGTGGTCCTTGGTGGTGTTGTCTGCGGCTGGGTGCGTGGTTGCTGGCGCGGAGTACTGGTGGTGGTGGTTGATCGGCGCGGCCGCTCCTCGGGCGTTTGGCTCCAAACTTCTGACTCAGGGAGACTGTATTCTCTGCGTCAGAGTCCGAGCTCTTGATTACTGCTCGGCGCTGCGTCTCGGGCTCCTCATCAATCTTTAGTTTGCCACTGGTCCTGGTACCGGTGGGCTTCGCTTTCATCTCTGGTGGTGGCTCCATTGGCGTTTTTCCAGCAGCTTTGTGTTTCAGCAGTTTCTCAGTAGCAGCTGAAACATCTTCTTCGCCTCGGCCACTCAGCTCGACCCCTTCTGATGGCTTGGATTTCTTCTGTTGGCCTCTGATCGCATCACCAGCGGGCCATGTTTCCACTAGCACAAGTGAAACAAACGCCTGGTGATCCTGTCCAAGATATTGCTACAACGGATCATCAGTCAAGAAAATATTCAATTATACAATTGTAGGGAATTCATGTATTCAAACTACTCCTTACATACCGGTGGAGGTGGATTCTTCAGAGTAAATGGCGACACTCCTTCTGTTGGAAAGTTGTACTTGGCAAAGCCTTCAAACATCTTTGCCAGCCGGTTCTATACCTCTTCATCATCCAGGCTCTCCTTGCGTTCCCGTGATAGATCTTTACACCCTTGGTACTCGAACATGAAGTTGACTCTTTCCTTTAGGGGATGGATGCAGTGGATAATGAACCCGACTAGCCACTACAATCCCATCGATTTTGCTGAAATCCATCAGGGATAGAAGTTCTTTGACTTCGACCATCTGATCAACATCCGGCCTTTCCGACCACCGGAGATTCGACTAAGGAATCCGAGTGACGTCACAAGGAACTGGTCGGCCTTCAAGATTCTGGTTGATGTAAAACTAGCGATTCATCCAGTTCTTATTGTTTGAGGTATGCCCAATGGCCATCCAGTGGGATTTCACGCCCTCCCTCAAGGCAATGTAGCACCCGCCGGCCACCTGGGATCCATCAGACCCTTCCCTTTTCTTCTTCAGGAAAGACAGGTGGCGAAACAGATTGAAATGCGGTGCTATTCCTAAATAGCACTTGCAGTAAGCCACGAAGATCGCGATGGTCAAAATGGAATTGAGGGGAAGATTGCAGATGGAAATAGCCCAGAAGATGCACAAATCCCTTAGGAAGTTGTGCTCTAGAATCCCTAATCCCTGGGAGAAATAGTCTTCAAACACAACAACTTCATCTTCATAGGGATGGGGATAGCGTTAACCTGCCGGCGGCACCCTCCACACCACCAACTCCGGTGGTGGCAGCAGACCTCCCCGCGCCATTGTCTCCAACGACTCCTGCGCAGTTGTTAAAAACCTAGTTCGTGCGCCGGAGAATGAGGGGAAGAGAGCGGCGGCCGTCGGGCTATTTATACCATGTGGATGGCCCATTGACTCTCTCGAGATCACTATTGACCTTCTTTTTACCCTAATTTATAACTGGGCTTTCTTGGGCCGGGTTACCTTTATCCGGTTACTTTTTATAAAACGGACACGCCGTTTACTGAAGTCGTGGTCCACTAGTCTTACTGGGGACTAGGCCCACGGGTCAACTGTGTGATCAATTTGGTCCACCAGTCAGACTGGGAACTAGCATATTTACGGACCTGGTTGACCAGATCAGTCTGGGGACTGGGCACACAACCAAGTTGTGTACTCTTAAGCCCTGGTCGACCAGATTAGTCTGGGGACTGGGCACACAGCCAAGCTGTGTACTCTTAAGCCCTGGTCGACCAGATCAGTCTGGGGACCCGGCACACAGCCTAGGTGTGTACTATTAAGTACTGGTCGACCAGATCAGTCTAGGGACTGGGCTCCTCCGACTAACTTGCATATTGATCGATTAGCTCAGTTTGGGACCAAAACTGGAGATTGACATTACTCATGATTCAGATGAATTTAGATTGAGTCTGATACAAGATCCAACAAGGACATTAACAACACAAGGTGCACAATTTTCAACATAAGATTGGTTCATTCAGAACCTAGTTACAAACTACTTGCCTACGGCATTTTGTACAAAAGTTATGACGCCTGGCTACTGGAGTGCGAGCGTCGCATGGATTTCGTCCCAGAAGAAGCTTCTGTTCAAGGACTAGTAAACCCATGGAACTGCAAGCGATCCTCTCTGGCGCTGCCGGGCGGCACGCCTTTACCTGCCGGGGGCCCTATGGAGCGTCATTGATGACGTCCTCTGCCGTCACCTCCTCTGCTATGGCGTCGGCGGCGTCATCGAAATCCCGGATGAGATGCTCCAGGTCCGCGACGCGCTCACCCTCCAGAAGGCCGGCGAGGTCTCGGAGGTCCACCCCAGAGCGGCGCTGGGCAACGGCCAGCGCCAATGACGCCCCACGGCGCACGCCGTGGGACACCGCTCCTTGGATGCAGTTGGGTGCATTCTCCAGCTACTCCTGGAGGGAATCCCCGGCGGCCCCGACAAAGGCAACGACTGCCTCGGCCACCGGGAGGACGGTCTGGAGCTCCTCCTCCGTTTGGGCCATTCTCAGGTCTGCCTCTTCCTGGTTGGCCCGGGCCTGCTGCGCCTCCACCTCGGCTTGCTCCAGCGCCGCCATAACGGCGCTCAACCGTTCGCGGAGTTCTGCCATGGCGACTGTCCGAGTCACCATGGTGTGCCGTCCTTCGGTGCTCCCCTCGCCGGTCTCCGCGGGGGCAAGGAGAAGGCGCGGGATGGATGAGCTGATAGCCAGTACCCTGCAATTAAAAATCACTCCAGATTAGATGGCAATTTCATCCCCAATATGTGCAGCACAGTAAAATGGTAGCCTACCCCGCGCTGCGGTGACGCCTCCGGGGCTGACTGCTCGGTGAGCCTTCCGCTGGACGCCTGCTGTGGTCCATCTACTATTGCGTGGACGAGGAGAGAGTGGATTAGAGGAAGACGAAGAACTGACCAACCGGCTAGGGTTTCTTTGGAAATGGAATGCCCTCCCTCGCCGCCGTGCTTTCTATTTATAAGTGGCTATCTCCCAGAAACGCCGACGAATGGGAATCGACGCGCGGCTACGCAACAGATTGCTTTCCCCATGATCGAAAGTGCCATCATTGCGGCCACAACCGAAGGCGAACCGCCGCGG
Organism: Chrysopogon serrulatus; assembly: GCA_015844335.1. Classification (NCBI taxonomy): domain Eukaryota; kingdom Viridiplantae; phylum Streptophyta; class Magnoliopsida; order Poales; family Poaceae; genus Chrysopogon; species Chrysopogon serrulatus. The sequence continues at coordinate 702,353 of JADLZL010006017.1, read as the reverse complement.
CACGTTCTCCAGTAGCGTTTTTTCAGCCTCCACGCTGGGATGTTCTTTTTTGCCCCTTTGACAAGGCGGAAGGCTATCTGGGCCGTTGTCTGGGTATCAGGCCCATTCAGTTTGGTTTCCATTATCAATTGCTTTGGTCCTCCACAGAGTTACATCTTTTTCTAAAAGAGATGATTCGTTCTAGTGATTATTAAGATTTTTCAAAAAGCTTGCCATAACATGATTTTCATCTTCTAACAACCTTGAGGACTACGTGGGCCCACGTCACTTAGCAGTCACTGGGCCTGTTCCTAATACGGGTTCTGATCCATACCGTATATATGGCTTTTCTGAAAAGCTAGTTTCCTTAATTAAACCAATGATATCTGATATCATATGCTACTGTGGGCCCACGTCTCTAGACATGAGCTACTTTTTTCCTTTTTCTTGAGCAACATGCATCTTTCGACAAGACTTGTATTGAGTTGTTTCTGAGGTCGATTTTTTCTCCAGACTGGTTGGCTTCGTGTCAAACTGGGTCGACTCTTCACCAAACTGGTCGACAAGTCAATTACAAGTTTCAACTATGCGAGATTACGACCTGGACTGGTCGGTAAGCATCAAGACAGAGTTATTCCTCAAGATTCATGGTGCTCAGGGACTAGCTGTGGGGGTTTAGACCCCTATACCCTCACGGCTGGCCTTTATCCTTGCCAGACAGGGCAGCCTAGCCCACAAGACCAAGACTGATCGGCCTCTCTGGCCTAGTCGCGAGTCCCAGGTGGACAATTAGAGTTACTTGTCATGCAAGGCAACTAGTCGGTTAGAAAACCAATTGTATCCTACTTAGATACGATCTGTTTGTAACCGACCACCTCGAGATCTCGGGATGATCCGTAACCCTGCCCCCCGCACTATATAAGGTGGGCAGGGGACCCCTCAATCGTATTCTATTCTTTTTCATCAATAACAGAAGAGCAGGACGTAGGGTATTACGCATCTGGCGGCCCGAACCTGGGTAAAACGTGTGTGCTGTTCTTTCTGTTCCATCTCGCTTGTAGTCTAGAGCGTGCCTCCACCGCTAAATCACTACCGTCGATACACCCATGGTAGACTGCCGCCGATATTTCATCGACAGATGGGGCTCAGCACTTGTAGCCTTTACCTGGCAAGTCACAATTGGGCGTAAGAAGTAAATAGAATCTAACAACACTATTGTGATTTGGTGCTATTGTACTTCAACTGTCCCGCCATGGTATCCAGCGGTAGTAGAAGTGGTCAGTGCAAAGCAGAGCAAGGGCTACGGTCTTCTCGATCCACACGACACAATCACGTCGGGAGCCGAGAAGTGAAAAGTTAGCTAGACACATCTATGTCATGTTCCTGGTCGCATCTCCAGTGAAGATGGTTTCACTCGGTCGATCGAGTCGACTCTCATGGTCCGAAGCAGGACATCAACCATAGCCTTGCTAACTAAAGGGAGATAGTCCGATCTTTGATCCTTTCGCCACAATCAAGACGGGATCGAACAGAGCGGGCTATCGGGGAGAGAAAGGTAAGATCAATCAGCGAGCGGTGATCTACTCCTTCCAACACATACATCACTGTATCGAATGAGTGTCGGATGGAAGTAACATACTAAGGGTACGAGTGCGCAAACCACCCGTAGGGTACCCGACCAAGGTGCACTGGCACTAGGACATCTCTCGAATTCATAGCGATGTAGTTGTCACCACGAGAATCATAGAAATGCGATGGTCATATGAGGTACAATCATACAGGGGCTTTGGCACGAAGAAGCAAAAGACAGGCGTAAAGAGAAGCATAGCTCCATGGTCATGGCGAGGCGAACTCGCAACCACAAGCTACACTGTCGGGTGTTGGCATCCATCATCCCATGACTGTTGCCCCAAGATCATCTCCCACAGGACTAGGTCATGAAAGACTCGATGTGAGCGGGCAAGATCCACATCGAGCGCGATGTCGATATCGAATCATTCACGACCGTGTCCTAGGGCCGAAGTCTAGAGCAACGCTCGTAGCACTCTGGGGTCAACTAAAAGTGAGGGTCGAGTTACACTCAGTGTTACGGCCATGGCGAGACGAATCCCACGATCGCAACATCCGAATGAGGTACGATCCCTCAGCCAGCTCGAAGGCTCGGTGCACGGATACACAAACAAACAACTAGTAATAAGAACTATCGACGTGATAAAAGACAATAACTCAACAAGACTGGAGTAGCACAATTCCATAGCATTATGATGAGGGGTCCTGTATTATAGATGTACATGCAGAGAGGTTGTAAGGATAGGGTACAACAATGTAATCATGAATGCGGAAATGTAAACAGGAGACAGAGGGGTCCAGAGGGTCATGGCTTGCAATGGACAGGGTCTCAGGGACTCTCAACGGCCTGTCCTCGTGTCTCGAGGTGACTGGAGCGGTCGTCATTCATGGTAACAGGGCTAGGATTCCTCGGCATCTGCTATGGCAATCAAGGAGAAATCCTAAAGTCCAAGATGAGTCGAGCTACGCCGTGGTGTCCAAAGTGCGACTAGGGTTGTCCAGAGTTTCGGGGCTCACGTCTGGGTTATGAGCATCCGAAAAAGGCATTCTACAGTCCAAGATGAGAAGAGCTACACCATGGTTTCTAGTACGCGACTGGGGTCAATCCATTTGGGTGAGGCTCAGGATGGTCAGGGCTTGGACGAGGGCGGTCGGCATCCATACCGGTTTTCTACGAAATCCACTAAGGCAACCGAAAGGGAATCCTACAGTCCCAGGTGAGTAGCACAACACTACAACATCGATGCGATGGCTAAGTTTCCAGAGTTCCGAGGGCTCACATCATGGTCATGGCATCACATCCTCCCCGGCGTCTTGGACGCCATGGATCCACTTGGCTAAGGTCGGTCACGTGCAAGTGAGTGTGTGCGTTCCATGTGGCAATGGCACGAAGGCCGGTCACGCGTTGTGGCGAGAAGGGTTTGGTGATTCTCATCGGCAGTGGTGCTCCACGGCTGATCATGGTAGGAGGGCGTAGCCGGCGTTGCTTGGCATGGCGAGGACTTAGCGTAGAGGACATCGCGGTTGGGGTGGTTGCTCATGGTACGGTATGGGGCTTATCGTAGACAATGTAGAGGAGGGTCGTGGCATCTGGTCGGTCGGCGATACTCGTTCGGCCGGACGATGAAGGGGTTCGGCTTGGAGTCGGCAGGAGATGACAGCGTTCGGTCGGTCGGCTTTAATGGACGGTCGTGTTCCCGTTGGCGTCGCCGTTGCTGTCCAGTGTTGATATCTATTAACGCCCACTGAATGATCCGCAAGCGCACGGATACCGTTGTAGCTTTATCCCAGAAGTATTTCAGGTTTTGTTCCACTAAGAAACGTGTGAGATCAACTATGATCTAACTTAACTAGGAGTAACAATAGGGTGAAGGTAGGGACTAGATTTAGATAGAACTAAGTATAACTAGGGCAACAATTAATGGGGTTGAGAGCAGCAATCAAGGTTGATGATAATAGAAGAGTAGAGAGGATAACTTTGGTTCTCTTCTTCTAACTTGGGCAAGTCTATGTCTTCTATTGCTAACTGGGGACATTACATAAGAAGAGACACCGACATAGGATGTTGATCTCCTTAGCAACCGTGTCCTACTAGGCCTACAGATGGGAGGTGGATAACAGGGCTGTCACTCCTGACCACCACCGGAATATAGGGTGCATCCACGATTATCCTAGGCCTAAGCACCATGCTTACACCTACGGTAATACTCTACTCCCCCTAGGAAGAGAATAAAGCACTCAAAGAGAGTCGTGATCTAGATAAACAATAGAGACATAGAACTTACTCGCATTAGAAGTTGATCACCAGAGACATCCCAGGAGCAAGCTCAAGTAGAGCTTAATCCCGCCAAGGTACAAGCCGTAGAGAGGGCACTGACAGGCCGGTACCTCCTCCTAACTCTTCCCTCACTCTCCATCTCACTATTATCTAGAAGACTAGATCCTAGAGAGGACTAATCTTCTCTTGATGGCTGGCCCTCCCCGAGAGGTTATCCATTCAAGGGACACCTCCCGGTTAGGGTTTTAGAGAATAGCAAATGAATGTGTCATGCCCTGAAGGGGTCCTGCCCTCCTTTTATAGCCCGGTGGGATGAACGTGAGCCCTTGAATCAAACCGACTTTGGCGGACAGCTGAGATTGAAACCCTAAGGCGGTGGAGCACGTGGGCCAAAGCTGGGCCTGTTTGGCCACTGTAGCAGACCGGCCGGTCTGGGTTGGGACCGGCCGGTCCCACTCCGGGCCCGTTTGCGGTCCGCTTCGTCGTGATGTCTTCTTGCGTTTCCTGGAGTCCTCTAGTGCAGCCCCCGCTGTGGAATTGATATATTTTCATCCGGAACTCTAAAAAAGACAAATGATATGTCCGTTTCGATTGTCTTGACGAGCTCTTCGCATTGGTGTATTCCAATTCATCATTTGAGGTGCTTGTAATCTGTCATATTGATCCTTTTTGATAGCTTTTCTGATATGTACCTGTAGAAACAAGGATTCACCAAAACTCATGGAATTCCGTTAGTGTAAACCCTAAGTCTACATTGATGATCACAATTGTGCCTCTTTCAAGAGTTAGTTGACGGGTAAATTTGGTCATTAATAGCCATCAACAACACCCCCACACTTAACCTTTGCTAGTCCCTTAGCAAAGCTAAGCTTAGAAAAGCTATTGAAAGATATGTATAAGCTCAAGCATTGTAACCATCTTAATGTAACTCCTCAGAAGTATACCTGCATTCAGACAAAAATTCTCCTCCAAGCTTAAGCAATAACTAAGCTGACTTTCAAACTTACTCATGTTACCTTTGACTATGGGGCTTATCAGCTCTTACTTAGGCTTGAGCAATCGAAAGACAGAAAGATCTAGCCAAGCACTATATCTCAAGCTCTTTGTTCAACTATCATTCTGGAGGTTTTAGAGGTTTTTAAATAAAACTCAGAGTTTCCTATGTATGACACTCTCAAGTCTCTCAGTATATCTGGTATTTGTGGATTCTCACCAAGACAGTAATGACGGTTGCCTTTCTTTTCATCCTGTAACTAAAGCTTATGTGGAGCTCATAGGTGAGGAGAAAACTTGAAAGAGCAAATTTGTAATGCATATCTTGTCAAGTCAAACAATGGATCCATGGAGAAACAAGTCATACAATTGAATCAAGATTTGCAAGTGTATGGATATAGTGGATATGTGGTGGAACCTAATTCTACTATGCTCCTTGAAGACATATCTCTCTTTTGGAATTTAAAACTTGGCCAGAGAGTATGAGCTATCTTTTTCTTCATTTTTTTTCATCAGGGAGGCAGGCATCTAAGTACCCATTGCTCTTGGACACTTGTCCATTTTTTTTCAACTCCCTTAGTTTATCTTTTTGTTTCATGATAACTTTTGCATAGCTCATAACACTCCTTTTGGCACAAAAGATTTTTTTGAAAGATAGCAACAAGGACATGGAGCATTTATTAGGTGGCTATCTAATAGAAATGTTTTTGGTGTTCTCTCCTAGTGTAGGAGCAAAACATTTTTGGATGGGTTAGATGGAATGGCATGTTATTGCGCCTACTCTAGTATAGAGTAGTGCATATGAAGGTGGAGTGTAAGTGGATCTTGATTCAAGAGTATGACAAATCTCTCACAAGGGTCACAAAGATTGACAAAACTCAATGCAAGACAAGCAGCATATATGTGGAAGTTTAACTAGCCTATCTCATCATGTTTGACTCTGGTGGGAATGTAAGCTTTGTCATACAGGAACTCATCATGTAAGGTTTTTTGCATTTTTTAAAAGATAAATCTCCAGAACTTTAGTGTCACTCAGAACAAGATAAATAGCAGCTCAAACTTTCTCAATCAGATCAATCAAGTACCTAGACTTAGTTCAAGCATGTGCAACCCACAAGTTTTAGGCTCAGAGCAAATCTTCATGTCAAACAGTTAAAGCCAAAACTTGGAAAAACTTATGTCTAAAAACTAGGCACTTTAAAGGTGTTATGACAGAGCATAAAGAGAAGCAATGCATAAAGAGAAGCAAACAGAAGAAACCAAGGAGAAAGATCAAGAGGACAATAAATATGATGATGATTACACGGCTGATACTGAATATGATGATGGAGACACTCATGATCGACGCCGCCTACGTCACAACCGTAGAGGTATGGGTGGCCACCGCCGACGTGATGTATACAATAATAATGATGCTTTCAGTAAGATTAAATTTAAAATCCCTCCTTTTGATGGTAAGTACGACCCCTCGATGCATACATTACTTGGGAGATTGCTGTTAATCAAAAGTTTGCATGTCATAATTTTCCTGAGGACACTCGTGTTAGGGCTGCTACTAGTGAGTTCACTGATTTCGCTTCTGTTTGGTGGATAGAACATGGTAAGAAGAATCCTAATAACATACCTCAAACTTCGGATGCATTGAAACAAGTCATGAGGGCTAGATTTGTTCCTTCTTATTATGCACGTGATATGTTAAATAAGATGCAGCAATTGAGACAAGGTGCTAAAAGTGTAGAAGAATATTATCAGGAATTACAAATGGGTATGCTGCGATGTAACTTAGAGGAGGACGACGAATCTACTATGGCTAGATTTTTGGGCGGGTTAATTCGTGAAATTCAGGACGTCCTTGTTTATAAAGATTATACTAACATAACCCGTTTGTTTCATCTTGCTTGTAAAGCTGAAAGGGAAGTGCAGGGATGACGTTCTAGTGCCAAGTCTAACTTTTCTGCAGGGAAATCTATATCATGGCAGCAACGCACATCTACTTCTGTGTCGGGTCGTGCACCGCCCCCAACAAGCCGATCAACAGGCGCCACCACCTTCCTCCAAAGACAAACCACGTGATTCTTCTACAAATTCAGCAACCAAACCAGTGCTAGTGCCATTTCGGTTGTTTCCACGGGAAGAACAAGGGATGTCCAATGTCATCGATGCAAGGGCTATGGACACATGCAGCGTGATTGCCCTAACAAGCGTGTTTTGGTGGTCAACGCTGACGTACTCCTCTGCTAGTGATTTTGATGAAGATACACTTGCATTGCTTGCGGCTGACCATGCAGGTAGTGAAGAACATTTAGAAGAACATATTAAGGCCGGTGAAGCAGACCGCTATGAGAGCCTCATTGTGCAGCGTGTGCTTAGCACACAAATGGAAAAGGTGGAACAAAATCAGCGACACACATTGTTTCAAATGAAGTGTGTCATCAAAGAGCGTTCGTGCCGCATGATCATTGATGGAGGTAGCTGCAATAACTTGGCTAGCAGCGACATGGTGGAGAAGCTTGCGCTTACCACCAAACCACACCCACATCCATATTACATTCAATGGCTGAACAATAGTGGTAAGGCAAAGGTAACTAGACTTGTGCGAATCAACTTTTCCATTGGATCCTATAAAGATGTTGTTGAATGTGATGTTGTGCCTATGCAAGCTTGTAATATTCTGCTAGGTAGACCTTGGCAATTTGATAGAGATTCTATGCATCATGGTAGAGCAAATCAGTATTCTTTTCTATACCATGATAGAAAAATTGTGTTGCATCCTATGTCTCCTGAAGCTATTATGCAAAATGATATTGCTAAAGCTGCAAAAGCTAAAAGTGAGAGCAATCAAAATGCCAAATCTGTTGCTGATAAGAAAGATGAGATAAAATTGAGAGGAAATTGCTTGCTGGCTACTAAATCTGATATTAATGACTTGAATGCATCCACTTCTGTTGCTTATGTTTTAGAATGCAAAGATGCATTGATCTCCCTTCATGATATGCACCATTCTTCGCCTCCTGCTGTTGCTAACATTTTGCAGGAGTATTCTGATGTGTTTCCAAGTGAAATACCACCGGGGCTGCCACCACTTCGAGGGATTGAGCATCAGATTGACTTGATCCCCGGTGCCTCATTGCCAAACCGTGCACCATACAGGACCAATCCAGAAGAAACAAAGGAGATTCAGCGTCAAGTGCAAGAACTACTCGACAAAGGTTATGTGCGTGAGTCTCTTAGTCCTTGTGCTGTTCCGGTTATTTTGGTGCCCAAGAAAGATGGAACATGGCGTATGTGCGTTGATTGTCGGGCTATTAATAACATCACCATTCGATATCGACACCCTATTCCCCCGTTTAGATGATATGCTTGATGAATTGAGTGGTGCTGTTGTGTTTTCCAAGGTTGATTTGCGTAGTGGGTACCACCAGATTCGTATGAAATTAGGAGATGAATGGAAAACTGCTTTCAAAACTAAGTTCGGCTTATATGAGTGGTTGGTAATGCCTTTTGGGTTAACTAATGCACCTAGTACTTTCATGAGACTAATGAACGAGGTTTTGCGTGCTTTCATTGGCAAATTTGTTGTAGTCTACTTTGATGATATATTGATCTACAGCAAATCTATGGATGAACATCTTGATCACTTACGTGCTGTTTTTGATGCTCTACGCGATGCACGTTTATTTGGTAACCTTGAGAAGTGCACCTTTTGCACCGATCGAGTGTCTTTTCTTGGCTATGTTGTGACTCCACAGGGAATTGAGGTTGACCAAGCCAAGGTAGAAGCTATACAAGGATGGCATGTACCAAAGACTATCACCTAGGTGCGGAGTTTCCTAGGACTTACTGGATTCTATCGTCGGTTTGTGAAGGATTTCAGCACCATTGAATGAGCTTACAAAGAAGGGAGTGTCTTTTAACTGGGGCAAAGTACAAGAGAATTCCTTCAACTTGTTGAAAGATAAGTTAACACATGCACCTCTCCTACAACTTCCTGATTTCTCTAAGACTTTTGAGCTAGAATGTGATGCTAGTGGGATTGGTTTGGGTGGTGTCTTGTTACAAGAGGGTAAACCTGTTGCATATTTTAGTGAGAAATTGAGTGGGCCTATTCTGAACTATTCCACCTATGATAAAGAATTGTATGCTCTTGTTCGAACATTACAAATATGGCAGCATTATTTGTGGCCCAAAGAGTTTGTTATTCACTCGATCATGAATCTTTGAAACATATTCGTAGTCAAGCAAACCTGAATCGAAGACATGCTAAGTGGGTAGAATTTATTGAATCCTTTCCTTATGTTATTAAGCACAAGAAAGGGAAGGAGAATATCATTGCTGATGCTTTGTCAAGGAGATATACTTTGCTGAATCAACTTGATTACAAGATCTTTGGATTAGAAACGATTAAAGACCAATATGTTCATGATCCTGATTTTAAAGAAGTGTTGCTGCACTGTAAAGATGGAAAAGGATGGAACAAATTCATCGTCGATTGATGGGTTTGTGTTTAGAGCTAACAAGCTATGCATTCCAGCTAGCTCCGTTCGTTCGTTGTTGCTGCAGGAAGCGCATGGAGGAGGCTTGATGGGCCATTTTGGAGCAAAAAAGACCGAGGACATACTTGCTGGTCATTTCTTTTGGCCCAAGATGAGAAGAGATGTGGAGAGGTTTGTTGCTCGTTGCACAACATGTCAAAAGGCAAAGTCACGATTAAATCCCCACGGTTTGTATTTACCTCTACCTGTTCCTAATGCTCCTTGGGAGGATATATCTATGGATTTTGTGTTGGGATTACCAAGGACTAGGAAGGGACGTGATAGTGTGTTTGTGGTTGTTGATAGATTTTCTAGGATGGCACATTTCATACCATGCCATAAAACTGATGATGCTACTCATATTGCTGATTTGTTCTTTCGAGAAATTGTTCGCTTACATGGCGTGCCCAACACAATTGTTTCTGATCGTGATGCTAAATTTCTTAGTCATTTTTGGAAGACTTTGTGGACAAAATTGGGGACTAAACTTTTATTTTCTACTACATGTCATCCCCAAACCGATGGTCAAACTGAGGTTGTGAATAGAACTTTGTCTACTATGTTAAGGGCTATTTTAAAGAAGAACATTAAGATGTGGGAAGAATGCTTACCTCATATTGAATTTGCTTACAATCGATCGCTGCATTCTACTACAAAAATGTGCCCATTTTAGATTGTTTATGGTTTGTTGCCTCGAGCTCCAATTGATTTAATGCCTTTGCCATCTTCTGAAATATTAAATTTTGATGCTACTGAGCGTGCTGAGTTGATGTTGAAACTTCATGAAACAACTATGCAAAACATAGAGCGTATGAATGCTAAATATAAGCTTGCTGGTGACAAAGGTAGAAAAGAATTAAAATTTGAACTCGGAGATTTAGTTTGGTTGCATTTAAGAAAGGATAGGTTTCCTGAACTGCGTAAATCTAAATTGCTACCTAGGGCTGCGGGACCATTTAAAGTGCTAAAGAAAGTTAATGACAATGCCTATAAGCTGGAATTGCCTGCAGATTTTGGGGTTAGTCCCACATTTAACATTGCAGATTTGAGGCCATATTTGGGAGAGGAGGATGAGCTTGAGTCGAGGACGACTCAAATGCAAGAAGGGGAGGATGATGAGGACATCAACAACAACAATGCATCCCCACCGACACCAGTACCTATTGCTGGTCCTCTTACTCGTGCTCGTGCTCGTCAACTTAATCATCAAGTGAGTTCCCTCTTGAGCTCTTGTCCATCTTGTTTAGATCTTGGAGACACGCCGCACTCTTGTTTTGCTCAGGAATGAGGGAGAAGACCAACATAGAAATGGAAAAGATCAACAAGGGAAGGCTTTACACTTTTGCGTTCAGATTGTGCGGCAATGCTAACTTGTCAAGGGATGATTGCATATGGGAAGCATGGAACCTTAACAAAGATGATTGGGAGCCAAGACCAAGTATCCTCAATGTCCTCAATCAGGCTACCACGTCACTTCTAGCCTAAGGAAAGAAAGAGTCCAAATCCAACACGTTTTGGAATTGGATTCGGACTGCAGAACAGCCCCAATTTGTGCGGGTCACCATGGCTTCATATGGAGTCCAATTGGGACGTTCTAATACTTGTTGGAAAGCTTATCAAGTGTACTTTCATATGGATCCAGTCCCATGTCCATATCTTCTCGGAGTCAGCGGCAATGATCAAAATAACGCCGACCAGTTTTTCTGTCCAGGTGCTGCGTCACCTTATTTTAGCCCGATGGGCTGTGTATCTTCTTAGGGTCCATTAGGGACGTGTCCTAGGGTTGGAGCACGACCCAAACACCTTGTGGTCGTCCCTTCCCACGTCATATACCCCCTGGCCGCTGCCAGGAACACTCGGGTTTTGTTTAGATCAAGTTTAGCCTTCGCTACTTGCTTGTAAGCGCGCATGCTGGATCAGCCGCCCGTCTTCTTGTCTTCGGAACCCCACTTCATTGGAGATTGAGTTTGAAACCTTCATTTATATCTAGTAATTCAGTGCTTGTTCTACTTGTTCTTGCTGGTTCTTCGATTGCTTGCAGGACGAGTGCCCTAGTGGCCGGGTGTTGCGCTCCACAAGATCGTGACAGCCATTGGGGTGGTGTATCGGTTGCTAAGGCGCAGTTTTGGAAGGCTGTAGTCGAGCCGTGAACGTCATCTCCATTCACCAATCGAGTTATCCCACGCCTCTCATCGAAAGATCGGGCAAAAACCCTAACGGGTTCACATCAGCGAGGCTCACGATGGTCAGGACTTGGACGAGGCCGGTCGGCATCCACACCGGTGTTCTACGAAATCCACTAAGGCAACCGAAAGGGAATCCTACAGTCCTAGGTGAGTAGCACAACACTACAATGTTGATGCTATGGCTAAGTATCCAGGGTTCCGAGGGCTCATGTCATGGTTAGGGCATCACGTCCTCAACGGCGTCTTGGACACCATGGATCCACTTGGCTAAGGCCGGTCACGTGCAAGTGAGTGTGTGCGTTCCATGTGGCAATGGCACGAAGGCCGGTCACGCGTTGTGGCGAGAAGGGTTCGGCGATTCTCACCAGCGGCGGTGCTCCACGGCTGATCATGGTAGGAGGGCGTAGCCGGCGTTGCTCAGCATGGCGAGGACTTGGCGTAGAGGACATCACGGTTGGGGTGGTTGCTCGTGGTACGGTACGGGGCTTGTCGTAGACGATGTAGAGGAGGGTCGTGGCGTCTGGTCGGTCGGCGATACGCGTTCGGCCGGACGACGATGGGGTTCGGCTTGGAGTCGGCAGGGGACGACGGCGTTCGGTCGGTCAGCGTTGCTGGACGGTCGCGTTCCCGTTGGCGTCACCGTTGCTGTCCAGCATGGCGTGATTGTCGGCGTACGGGCGGTGCAGGACGCGGTGCACAGCAAGGGCGACGCCGTGGAGGACGGGGCTGTGTCTAGCTAGCTGGTGAAGGCGGAACGCGCACGGCGAGGACATCGGGGTAGGAGCGCTGCTGCTGCTGCTCGTGGACGTCGACGCAGCGGCTGCTGGGTTCCACGGTGCAGCGACGTTCGTCGTGGCGGCGAGGCAGGATGTCGGCGTTGCTGGTGCTGCTGCCTCGGCGCACGGTGGTGAAGGTCGAATGCGTTGCTTGGCATGGTGGAGTGGAGGCAGGAATCGACGTCGAGGCATCTCGGTTGGTGACGTCGTGGTGCTGCTGCTCGGTGTGCTGGCGTGGTGAAGTCCGTGCAGGCGCAGGTGACGAGGTCGGTGGAGACGAGGCGAGGCTGGTGGAGTCGTGGTGCTCCAGTTGGCAGCGATGCCGACGTTACGGGGGCTTGCGCATGTCGCGGTGTGGCGACGTCCAGCAGTGCAGAGAGCGGGGGACGCCAGCAGTCGCAGCTGCGCGAAGAAGAGGCATCGGCGTCGGCGGTGGTGGTCGGCTCCGGCGGTCAGCGGCTGCGGCTTGATGCGGGGAGCACGCAGCTGGCGTGAGCGAGCTCGACGCTGAGACGAGGCGCGGTGCTCGGTAGGGGCCAGCGTGGTGGGGCTTGGTGACGCCGCGTGCGTGGTGGCGGCGAAGGCCAGCAGCATCCATTGTTCAGTGCGGCGAAGCTGGACTCTAGGTGACAGCGCTACGGCGCTATTGATGTGAAAGGTAAACCATAACTAGAATCCTAGTCATAACTGGGATAAGTCACATGATAAAAGATATATATATGATAAATAATGATCAATCATCATAAATAGATAAACATCAGAGCTCTTCTAGTCATAGCAATAGCTAGCCAATGGATAAACTCAGGAATAAATACAAAGATAATTCAATAACTACATCAGTGAATAACTCTAATTAGTGCAATTACATCTAGCGATCATTGTTAAGTTAATCCTACATCATGATCACATGTAAATGTAGATTTTAGTATGAAACCATAATCAAGAATATTATACGTTGTATGAAAAGTAGACCAATGTTCATAACAGGGGTAAACAATATGGTTTTCATGATAGTGGACACACACATACGGGTAGACGTCTCTCAAGTGGGGAAGGATGAATGAAGAATAAAGAATAAAAGAATAAAGAATAAAAGAATATCCTACAGGAGCAATGGTCCTAATACAGCTAATGTCTAGATAGTGGATAGTCATACAAATACATGAATCAGAGCGAGAGCTGTGTTTGCGATGGATCGGAAGACCACCTGCCGCTGGTCTGCCAGCGAGATGGGTGGTAATTTAGACTCCTACACCATAGCCGAACGTGGGGGGATTACAAAGGGACGGACAGGGCTGTCCCCACCTGCCGCCTACCCCCTTATCCGTGGACTATGAAGTGCAATCACCGGCTACCCTATACCCGAGCACCACGCTCGCATATAAAATAGCTACCCAAGCCCCGGGTCTCTCACCCTACGGATGAACAAGTAAAGAACTTGGATGTTGTGCGATGAACCACCAACCCGCACACAACTCTATTCTTCATCATCTAAATGTATGAACGACTAAGAACGGAGCTCTATATGCTACGAACATGATATGGATGTTGTGTGATGAACCACCAACCCGCACACAACTCTATTCTTCATCATCTAAATGTATGAACGACTAAGAACGGAGCTCTATATGCCACGAACATGATATGAGCACTATGAACTAGCAAGCATATCATGAACAAGGCATATGAACTAGAAGTCCTATGTTCTATGATCTAACTACACAAACTAGTACCTAGTTCATCTACACAAACTAGTGCCTAGTTCATCTAACAAGATCATAGTGCTAGAACTATACTCTATTTCTAGAACATTGCTATATTGATAAACAGAGAAGAAGAGCATAATGGAAAGAATAGTATTCATACCAAAAGTAGCCAAGATGTCTCCCCCTCTTACAAGTTGAGCCTTGCTCCTCTACTACTACTAAGGATAAAGGGAAAAGGGGGAGGTACACTTGAGAGTACAAGTGAGAGGTGTAGTGTGTTCTCTCATGGAGGGAGTGCCCCCTCTCTTATATACTAGTCTAATGGTCGGTTCCAGGGGCAAGGGAAGTAAATGCCAGGTCAAACCGACCTCAGCACCGCCTCCACGGACCGCCTGCAGAAGATGGGCTGGGCCGGCCTCTCTGGGGGTGCACCCGCACCCTGGTGCAGCCGCACCAGGGGTGGGCCCCCTCGGCCCCAGCTTCGGCCCTCAGCCCTCTTGATGCTCCTGGACCTCTCTCCCGTGGGTTGTTGGCCCAGTTGATATCTTAGTCTTTGGGCTTTGCTTATTTTGTTGAAATACGCCATGCCAGAAGACGCATTCTTGTGACCTTTTCCTTTATTTCTAGTATGTTTCCTGTAAATCAATAATTCTCCAATACAAGTGGAAATAGGTCAATAGTAAAGGTATATGTGAATATATCTATGATAATTCTCCCTTTTTGGATAATAGTTGGTGGTTAAAGTGTGTCGGTAATCACCGCCAACAAAATCCTCCAAGCTTACCCTTTGCTCGTCCTCGAGGAAAGCTAAGAACTTGGTTGTTGATCGATAGTTGCTGCAATGCCGATTATGTTTCACAAGTGCCTGGATTATAACAAAGTTTTCTTCCTTGATTTAAATAAATTGGTCATCATACTCATCCTTTTCACTTGTCACTTGTGGGGCTTATAGCTATCACTTTATCTTTAGGTTGGTATTTTAGCAAGAGAGTTAGACATAGATTTTGTATACATTCTACTTTTTTGAATTGCTTTCTTGCCGGAGTTTGTATTTTAGTATGAAGAACAAAGTCAAATGATGAAATCATAGCAAATTACTAAACTATACACTTTGATCGGAGGGCAAGTTTATTATATTTTATTTTTTTTTTTTTTGAACTCTTATGTATGACTTTCTCTTTTCTGTCTTTTCTGAGAAGTGGGGGCTATCTCTCTGGCGGATACTTTTTTTGTACCCATTTTTTTCGCTCGGGCGGGTGTCTTTGCACCCCTTGTTTTATTCTCTCTTTTTTTTTGGCACATACCTTTTTGGTATGGCATCTGTTGGTATTTCTTGTGCACAATTAAAATATGAAGGATTCAGCAAGCGCACAGAAAACCATTGTAGCATTTACCAAGAGTACTCTAGGTATCGTTATTTATATTTTACCACTGGGAAACAATGGATAAAGACATTGATAGTTCACCATCATGTATCTACTAACTTAGTACACCAACTAGACTAGAGTAGGGGGTAAATGATAAATGATAGGAGTTATGCGTAAATGACACAGACACACGGGAGAATTCAATGATAAGAGTAAATAGCTAAAGTGAGAGGAAAACGGGAGAGTTCAAGATTCCTAAATACTTCTCTATTACTAGGGTTCTATAATAACTGATTCATGGTAGACATAGCAATCACATAATAGCACTTTGGAGCAGCAGTACCTTACCAACTCTCGAATAAGACTGGGAAGAAGGTAGTTGGGGAAGGCTGCCAAAAGCTCTACGAAACACCAACTCCGATGTGGTGGAATATGAAGGCCTAACAGAGCTGTCACCTCTGGGGCTACCATAACTAACCGTAAGAGTTGGGCGCAATTTCAGGTAACCTTTAGCCTAGACTCCATGTCTACACTATCGATTACTACTCTAGTCACGACCTATAACTAGAGCACCTAATACAGGCGGAGATCCTATGCTAAATGATAACAACTATACTAACCAATCAAATGTAATGCACAAAAGTAAATAGAGAAGATAAAATATATTAAAGCATAAGTCTTACAAGAATAAATATAAAGACATACCAAAACTCTGACGACTCCTCTGAAGACTCCTCCAGAACCCGAGCGTAGCTCCGCTCTCCCTAACTCTCAACTAGAACTAATCTACTACATTGGAATGTCTAGCCCTAATTCTCTAGAGGTGAGAGGTCATCCATTCGAGGGACGCCTCTACATCTCCATAATAATGTGGTGCCCCCAGGGAGGGGGGTCTGGCCCTGGATTTATAGCCCGGTGGGAGAAACGTGAGCCCTTTGATCAAACCGACTTAAGGTATGGTCAAGATGCATCCTTGAAGGCGGTGGAAGAAGCTTCTAGAAGATGGGCGTGAGAGGCCGTAGGGGGAGGCCGGTGTAATACTTGTATGACCTTTTGAGTGTAATAGAATAACTTAGATCAGGGGACCCACTGATCTTTGGCAATTCCTTTATCTAATGATAATGATCGTGATACATTAATTGAGGATAAATGCTTGTTACTTTTTAGTAATTAAATAGACTTTTCCGGAGAAGAGATATGCACATACTCAGTATGTTTAGAAATAAGTGATGTTAGTCTATTTAACTAACTCTGATAATATAGTGTTGTCATCAGAGAAAGAGAATTGCACACATGGAACCTTATGTAGCTTTCCATTCTCGTCATTTTTTTCCCATGATCATATCATCATGTATCATTTCATGTCATAGCATCTTATCATCACACATCCTATATGCACTCTTGGTATTCATACATCGCATACATTCATATAGGATCGGAGGAAGAGGTTTCCGTCGACTACGTGATAATCGAGGAGAAGGATCCTCAGGAGTCGCCACCCGAAGGCGAAGGACGAGACTTTGAACCACTGCCGAAGTACACTAACCTCGAATTCTCCACGTTTCACCGAGGCAAGCCCCAGAGCATTTAAATACCCTATTCTATCTTTTTGAAATAGAAGTAATCTTTTCTTTATATAGTATTGTGATGTGCATTAAGTTGTCAGAAGTTGGTTGATACCGTTGTTGCATGATTTCCTTGGCCACTAAAATGAAAACCATTTATCTTACTAGATGAAGTAGATAGATTGTGCTTAGCCATGCTTAGATCATTAAGAAGTCGGATGATTTCCTGTCATCCGCACCATTTAGGTTGGTACATGTGATATCCTCAAACATGAGGTGAATGATAATTGGAGACCGGACGGGATTCGGTGTTTGGTGATGCTACAGGACATGGAGGTCTTGTATGCGTGTATCTTTCCCGTCTGAGTCGATCAAGGACCGTACCGTATTCTGGACATAGGTGTGAGATTGAACGTACCTTCACATAACAGCCGAATAACTCGTTTCGACTGTGAAACCGATTAGCTCGTTTGAGGTAGATTTTGAACCGTTAGCATTACTAGGAGGAGAGCATACGTTGTGAGGGGACTGATCCAAAATCCAGCAGCAACTACAGGCCACGAGTCGTTGGGGTACTGACTGGTGAGGATCGAGGACCATGAGTTTTGCGAAGCGGTTCAATCCTATCTATCGAATAGAGTGAATGGTGATTCGCACGGGTGAGGTACACACTCGTGCGGATGTGTGATACAGGCTTTACCCAGTTGGTGTAATCGATTCGAATCGCCGTCTCTCCCGGATAGTGAGAAACTCATACCTTTTCGCAGAGACGTAGTAAAAGAGATGGAATTCACTGTTGATATTGAAAGGATTATAATTGGTACCTCATCTCTAGTTAAATGCTTGTTACGACTCAAGTGTATATTTAGAAAGGTGTGAACGTAGTTAAGAATAGCTTTATAATAAATTTGCCGCCAACATATAAAACTTTGGAATCTAATAATGAGCACTTTCGCAAAAGTTGTTAGCCAACAAACCCCAACATACATAGCCTATCATTTATCTTTGGAGTTTTCTTTTATTTTTCCCTGTCGGGTAAGTCTTGCGGAGTACAATTGAGTACTCAGGGTTTTTACCCAATCGTTGCAGGTGTTAACCTTTATGAAGGCTTTGGCATTGCTTGCTTTAATCCTATGGATGATTTGGATTAGTAAGGCCAACGGGCATGGTCATATCGTATAACTCTCTCATCATGCTAGTAAGGAGGTTTGATGGAAATTGGTGATATACTACAACCTTTGTTATTATAATTTAGAAACAATGCCACTTTTCTGTAACATATTTGAAATCAGTGTGTAATTATTTTCCGCTGTAAACTCTGTATAACTGATGTATGATGTTTCCTTAATCATGTGATCCTGGATGTAAGTTGATTTACCGAGGTCCCTCGTGACACTCGGTGGACGACCGGATTCATTCGAGAAGCGGTGTAGGCGTGTCAACGTTTTTAACGGGGACAGTTACGCTTAATCTCGGATGGATTGGTCGGTTCTGTCACAGCTGGCATCAGAGCAGGATTAAGGATAATATTATCATCAGTGTATTTTAAAACAAAAGCTTTTGGTTTTGAAAATTTTAATTTGCAACAAAACTAGCTTTATGTAGGTTTTTGAGTTTGAATCTACACCAGTGTCAAACCTCCAGTTAAGCCCGTATAAGGACTATCAAGTGGCAATGCTAACTCTGGGGGGGTCTCATATATTGCATGTGTGTGAATCAATGCCTCTACGCTCAGGTAAGAAGGTAAGTGTGAATGGTTATCTTGTCACCCGATGACCTAAGGGTGGTGGTGACCTCATATGAAAGTATATGTGTATACTCGTATATACATATATGGAAGTATGCAGTATAAACTGTCTTTTAAATTATGCAACGTCACACCTACGCCGAGGTAAATGTGAGTTGTGAGAGCATGATCGGACAACCGCCGGTCTAGGGGAGTGCTAGTGTGGTTACCGGAACATTTACATGTTACACACATGTTTATGTGAAGGTACTTAATTGTGGGATGTGATAATGATTCGGGTAGTTTAGTGCTACATGTACGTATACAGGGGTATACATATGTGGGGAGCATTTAAAGTTACTGCTTTATTGTGTGTGATGCATATCATGTGGGAATTCGGGCTGAAATGAATTCTTCTGCAGGTACGCTAACTACGAAAACGTGTAGTAAATCGAATAGATGCGATTTAATGAGAGCACGTAGGAATGCCACAGCTTATTACCAATTAGAAAGTCTACTCTTCTCTTATTTGGTGAGGACGGATAGGACCGAACATGCATCATGATCATTCATTGCTCATCTTATTGCATCAAAGTCTTTCCCCCTTACAAAATTGTAAAACAATTAAAAGTTTTAGTAAGAACTAAAGTGCCCACCTAATTTTACTTTAAATATGATGCAGATGTCGAACCCTCGTTCCAATGGTTCGGAGAGAGACAATTCTGGACCTTCGGAATTGCCGTCCCCACTTACTGCGGCAGAAGCACTGTCTCGCTTGGTAGGTGGTCAAACGAACATAGAGGCCGCTCTGCAACAAATTGCTCAGAATACAACACCAGGGTACCAGAACCGCTGTGATCAAGACCCACCGGTTACTTACAAGAAATTTCTGGGTACCAATCCACCGGTGTTTACTCAGTCAGAAGAACCTCTACAAGCGGAGGAATGGCTCAATACAATTGAGCAAAAGTTCCGTCTTCTTCAATACACTGATACTCAGAAGGCTGAGTATGCAGCTCAACAGTTGCATGGCGCTGCTGGTATTTGGTGGACTAACTATTTGTCCACTTTGCCTGAAAATGCAAGACCTACATGGCATGAGTTTAGGGAAGTTTTCTGTGAATCTTATATACCTAAAGGCATCATAAAAATCAAGAGGATGGAATTTTTGAAGCTGGCCCAAGGTACCAAAACTGTGACTGAGTATGTCCATGCCTTTAATCATCTGGCTAGGTATGCCCCTGAGCACGTGGATGGGTTATCTCTCAAGCTCCAAGATGATTTAACTCTTAGTAAGTGCACCACTTATAATGAGCTAGTTAGTAATGCTATTATTAAAGAGAATGCTCATCGCTTATATAAGGAGGACAAGAAGGGTAATGAGTCCTATTTTAGTGGTCCATCTCAATCGTTAATCCAGAAGGTGCAAATGCTCCAATACTGTCCACCAGTCAAGCAGTATATGTCACCGCAGCAACAGGATCCTCAACAAAATACCCCACCTCCAATTTTTTAGCAGATGAATACAAATAAGGGTTTTCAAAGTCGTTCCAGATTTCCTTGTTACAACTGTGAAGAACTTGGGCATCTTGCACGTGAATGTCCTCAACCCAAGCACAATTATGCACCAGCACCACAGATCCAGCATGTCCAGTAGAATCAGAAGGCTAACTCTTCACCTCAAAATTACAAGAAGCAAGTTTCAAGTACATATGTGGGATGTGTGCATTATACTACTATGGAGGAAATTCCAAAGAGGAGAACCAAAGGATCAAGGGGTATATTTCTAGTAAACCAAAACCCCGCATGTATCTTGTTTGACTCGGATCATCACATTCATTTATAAGTCAAGCTTTTGCATCCAAGCATCAGTTCCAAATTAATACAATGAAGAATGGGTTTATGATCAACTCAGTTGGAGCTGAGACATCCACCAAACATATAGTTTGGAATGCTATAATTGAGATTGGAGGAAGGAAGTTTTCAACACACCTTATCGTGTTGCCAAATTTGGGTTTTGATGTCATTTTAGGCACAAACTGGATGAAGGAATATGAAGTAACTATCAATGTGTCCAATAGAATGCTCAAGTTAAATTCACCAGAGGGCAATGGTACCTTAGATGTGTCACTTTCTATGGATTCTAATCTTAGAAATTCATCTTTTGCTACGAAGACCATTAAATTAGAAGACATTCCAGTGGTATGTGAATTTCCAGATGTATTTCCCGATGATTTACCAGGTTTACCACCGGAAAGAGATGTTCAATTTGCTATTGACCTTATACCTGGCACCGCTCCTATCTCTAGAAGGCCATATAGAATGCCACCAGATGAGTTGGTTGAATTGAAGAAACAAATACAAGAACTGTTGACGAAGAAATTTATTAGACCCAGTACATCTCCGTGGGGATGCCCTGCCTTATTTGTGAAGAAGAAGGATGACACTCTGCGTATGTGTGTTGATTATCGACCACTTAACGCAGTGACCATCAAAAACAAATATCCACTGCCTCACATTGATATTCTATTTGACCAACTAAGCAGAGCTAAGGTTTTCTCTAAGATTGATTTGAGATCAGGCTATCACCAAATCCGAATTCGACCAGAGGATATTCCTAAAACAGCTTTTGTCACCCGATATGGTCTATTCGAGTACTTGGTAATGTCTTTCGGTCTTACAAATGCACCTGCTCATTTTATGTACTTGATGAACTCAGTCTTCATGCCCGAGTTGGACAAATTTGTTGTGGTATTTATTGATGATATATTGGTATACTCTGAGAATGATGAAGATCATGCAGAACACTTGAGAATTGTCCTAACCCGACTCAGGGAACACAAACTATATGCTAAATTTAGCAAGTGTGAATTTTGGCTCCGTGAGGTCAAATTTTTAGGGCATGTGCTATCAGAAAATGGTATATCAGTAAACCCCGATAAAGTTCAGGAAGTGTTGAATTGGAAAGCTCCAACCACTGTCTCAGAAATCCGGAGTTTCCTAGGATTAGCCGGTTATTATAGGCGATTCATTCCAGACTTTTCAGAGGTTGTTAAACCCATGACGCGGTTGCTTCAAAAGAATGAAAAGTTTGTGTGGACACCAGAGTGTGAAGCCGCTTTCTGCACTTTGAAGAAGTTATTAACTACCGCTCCTGTGTTGGCACAACCTGACATAACCAAGCCTTTCGATGTTTATTGCGATGCTTCAGGCATTGGTCTCGGCTGCGTCCTAATGCAGGAAGGTCGAGTCATTGCCTATGCCTCGCGACAACTTCGAAAGCATGAGGTTAATTATCCTACTCAAGATCTAGAACTGGCTGCAGTGGTGCATGCTTTGAGGATTTGGAGGCATTATCTGTTGGGAAAGTTATGTCATATCTATACTGATCACAAGAGCCTTAAATATATCTTCACCCAGCCAGAGTTAAATATGAGACAGAGAAGATGGTTGGAATTGATTAAAGATTATAATTTGGAAGTGCATTATCATCCAGGAAAGGCTAATGTAGTAGCCGATGCTCTTAGCAGGAAAGCTCATTGCAACTACACGGAGTTACTCTCTGGAGAAACTTTCGACCTTATACATCCAGCAGTGATCAATAATATCGTGGTTAGTTGCAATCTGGAAAGCCAAATTATTGAAGGTCAAAAGACCGATGTGGGTATTTTTCATATCAAGCGAAAGATACGAGAGAAATGGACTAAGCATTTCCGAGTGGATGAAAACGGAGTGCTATGGTTTGATGATCGCTTGGTAGTTCCCAAAGATGAGAAATTAAAAGATCAAATCTTATCTGAAGCTCATTCTTCTAACCTATCAATTCATCCTGGTAGCAGTAAGATGTACCAAGATTTGAAGCCCAAGTATTGGTGGACCAAGATAAAGAAAGAAATAGCACGGTATGTTGCTCACTGTGATGTGTGTGGATGGGTAAAAGCAGATCATTTACGACCCGCTGGACTGCTCCAATCCCTATCTATTCCAGAATGGAAATGGGAAGAAATAGGTATGGATTTTATAACTGGACTTCCTAGAACACAGAAAGGATACAGTTGTATATGGGTAATTGTGGATCGTCTCACTAAGACGGCACACTTTTTACCTGTCAAGTTTGGATATAGTGCAGAACAATATGCAGACATATATATTGCACAAATCTTGCATCTACATGGTGTTCCAAAAACCATTATATCAGATAGAGGCTCACAATTCATGTCTCGTTTTTGGGAGCATCTTCATTCTTATCTTGGTACTAAATTAATTAGAAGCTCTGCTTATCATCCCCAAACTTCTGGTCAAGTTGAGCGGGTAAATCAAATTCTAGAAGACATGCTAAGAGCCTGTGTACTCTCTGCTTCGGGATCTTGGGATGAATGGTTACCATTGGCAGAATTCTCTTATAACAATAGCTACCAAGAAAGTATCAAAATGGCACCATTCAAAGCACTTTACGGCAGAAGATGTAGGACACCCTTAAACTGGGTGGAGCCCGGAGAGAGGAGGTACTACGGTATCAATTTTGTGAAGCAAGCTGAAGAACGAGTCCAAAAGATACAACAACATCTTAAAGCTGCTCAATCTCGTCAGAAAAGTTATGCTGACAAAAGACGTAGGCCAATATATTTTAATGTTGGTGACTATGTCTATTTGAAAGTTTCACCTTTTAAGAGTGAACGTCGATTCGGGATACAAGGCAAGTTAGCACCTCGCTATGTGGGACCATTTAGAATCATAGCTCGCAAAGGAAAAGTGGCATATGCTTTGCAACTTCCACCTAGTATGAGTGCCGTGTTTAATGTCTTCCATGTCTCTCAACTTAAGAAATGTTTAAGAGCGCCCACCGAAGAAGTCAACTTAGATGACATTAAATTGGAATCGGACCTTACATATAAAGAAGGGCCCGAAAGAGTTTTGGAAGAAATGGAAAGAGTGACCCGAAGCAAGATTGTGAAGTTTCATAAAGTAGTATGGAGTAATCATCCCGAAGAGGATGCCACTTGGGAGCGAGAAGATTTCCTTCGTACCAAATACCCCGCCTTTTATGAACAATGGTACGTCCTGCAAAATCTCGGGACGAGATTTTTGTTGAGGGGGGAGGAGCTGTAACATTCTAAATGTTAAGTAAGTGCATTTCATTTGCATCAAGGCATAAGCATCATTTGGCATTTTGCTCATATGCATAAGCTATTGCAAGTTTCATGTGTGCTATGTACATTTTTGAGTAACAATCTTAAAAGTTGCTTTAAAGATGTCTAGAATGATGTTTGAAATAGGGTTTATATGCAACTTTTTGTTAAAACATGCTCACATGTGATGATAATGTCAATTATGCTTATTATCAAGTTGTTAAGTAGCTTAGCATATAAGTATATGATTTATTCAGTTTTTTGGGTATAAGCCCTAAATAAAAGTTGAAGTATAAAACATATGCAACAACTTTTATTTAAGGGTCCAGGGCCAAATCTAAGTCTAACTTGTTCAAAAGGTATGCCCAAATTTGAATTTGAAATAAAATGAAGAACTGGACTTAGAAATTCTAAGTCTGGGATTTTAGTTATTTTATTCAGTTTTCAAGGCTTTGCAAAATTGTTTTTCATAAACAAAATCAAGCCATCTGTTACATCACTTGGTAATGCAAAGTTTGGACTTTGCTTTCATGCAATTGGTTGGATTTGGTGATTTATAATTAGTCCTTAATTAAATGTCAAGATTAGCTAATCAGCTCAATTAGAGCTCTGTCAGACTGAACTTAGGGTGTTGGTTTTATCTTAACCATGTTTAGCAATTGGTATTTGCAAACAGTTGAGTTTTAGTGATTGATCTTTTAAGCAAAATCGCTTAGGGTTTGGCGCCCCCTTCTGGAAGCTTCCTCCACCGCCTCTCCTGATGCATCTTGGCCCTTGGTTAAGTCGGTTTGATCCTGCGGCGCACGTTCATCCCACCGGACTATAAATATATGGTCAGACCCCCCCTGGAGAGAGCCAATTTATTATTCATCAACGCCTCAAGCCATCAAGCATCAAGAGCCTTCTAGTTCATAGTTCTAGTTAGTTAGATTAGAAGTAGAGGAGATCTAGTTCTTCATCGGGATCTGGAGCCCCCAGCGTCTGTCTGGAGCGCAGGAGTTTGATATAGTTCTAGTTCTTTCTTATTGTATTTATTATTCAGATTAGGGAGACATTATTCTTAATAGTTCATATGTTCTTAATTGCAATAGTCATTGTCTACTTTGATTATATGTCTAGTTTAGTTGGTTCGATCTTATTGAATTCATGTAATTGCTCGTATAGCATTTATCCAAGTGTACAATGGGTAGATGATGGACAATATGTAGATGTGGTGTCTAGATATATTGTTTGTCTGCGAGTGCACCCTGACATGCCGGGACATGTGGTAGTCCGCGTAGGTGACAGCTACGTTGGTTCCTCTGTAGTCCACCCTCCGTATGTAGGACAGTAGGGCACGGTCGTGAAGTTGGATAATGACTCCGTTTCACATCCTTGCTAGTTGATGCCCCCTTACATGTGATCATGATGTAGGGTTGACTTAGCGAGGATTACTAGATGTAATTGCACTAATTAGAGTTATTCATTGACGTAGTTATAGAATTACCGTAGACAATTATCTCCTTAGTTTATCCATTGGCTAACTATGATTATGACTAGAAAATGCTCTGATGATTATCTATATAATTATGATACTTGATTATGCTATCACCCGTATTTATCTATATTTATCTTGTGACCTCTGCCTGTTATGAGTAGAGTAGATGACATTGGTAATATCTCTTATTCATTGTATATAATTCCTTATCAATATAATAGATAGAGTTTATAACAAGCTTTCCCAGTGGTATAAATATAAATCGACAACCTGGTAGAACTCCCTAGGTAAAATGCTATAATGGTATAATTATCTGTCCGCTTGCAGAATCTATTCTAGTTATATTCATATCTCTGCCTGGTCATATTGAATAATACATGTAAAACTATATTTATTCCTTAGCATTATAATTAGGGATGACAACTTAATTCATGCTCAGGAATGCTAGTGATAAATAAGTGGCTAGTTGCTGATGACAAGTTAATTTAATACCATGCATTTCTAATCTCGTTAATTCGTAGCGACGTTAGAAGTGCCAACAGTCATCAATGCTATAGATAAAAGTATTGTACTGGAGTAGATGCAAAGACTTAGTGAATCTGACACTACATAGGAATTCAATCTCTTAACTAATCTCCTGTTTTTGCCTTGCTACATTAGAGAGTTTCTATTTCTATCTCTGAGTGATTTATCATTGCCCTATACTTATCATAAATATCTGTTTGGCTTACCCCCTGCATAAGTATGTCCTTGTCATGCTATTCTATCTAAGTATGTATACACATCAATATTCTCTAGCTGTCCTTTCCCATGGGATTAAATAAATACGACAATTGGGTTGACTCCCAATAAAATGCTACAATGGTATTTCACCTGTGCGCTTATGGATACACATTTATATTTATATTTAGAAATAGTTGCATGATTTAATACCACACCT
Source organism: Chrysopogon serrulatus (assembly GCA_015844335.1). Lineage (NCBI taxonomy): Eukaryota > Viridiplantae > Streptophyta > Magnoliopsida > Poales > Poaceae > Chrysopogon > Chrysopogon serrulatus. Next base: position 676,130 of record JADLZL010006017.1, on the reverse strand, counting down.
CTCGATGTCACTATGGGGGATGACAACCCAGTGTTTTATATGGTGACGTTAAGAGGTGTCAACAAATGTAAAACAGAGTCATCATCTAATTTCGCGACCGTGCCTGCTATCCTACTTATGGGGGGTGGACTATAGAGGAATCAACATAGCTGTCACCTACGTGAACTACCACACGTCCCGGCACATCAGGGTGCACTCGCAGACAAATAAGATATCTAGACACCATGTCTACATATTGTTCATCATCTACCCATTGTACATTTGGATAAACGCTATACGAGCAATTACATGAATTCAATAAGATCAAACTAACTATGCTAGACATATAATTAAAGTAGACAATGACTATTGCAGTTAAGAATATATAAGAGATTAAGAACAATGTTGCCTGAATCATAATATTGAATACAATAAGAGCAAAGTACTAGAACTATACCGAACTCCGTACTCCAGACAGACGCCAGGGGCTCAAGATCCCACTGAAGAACTAGAACTCCTCTACTTTTAATCTAGCTAGGCTAAAGCTATGAACTAGAGAGGCTCTGATGAACTAGAGAAGGCTCTTGATGGCTTGATGAAAGGTTCTAAATGTCTAGAGGGGGTGTATAACCTAATTAAAATTCTACAAAAAACACTAGAGCAAGAGATTAGTATAACAAATGACGTGAATGCGGTTTGCTCTAGCTCTAGTTGTTAGGCAAGCCACCTATTTACAATTCTAGTGTGTTTATGATCTCTACTTGCCACACAAACGCTAAGTTGCTAGTTTACTCCTAGGTGATCAAGCTAAAGAGCTAAACTATACTAATGCTATCAGTAGAACAAGAATGAGACAAAGTAATGCAAGTGATAGGGTGATTGTTACCAATGCCGGGCAAGAGATGAATATATATCAATCACAATATGAACACCAAGAATTCCAGGGGAGACAATATGACATAATGATTTTTCTCCCGAGGTTCACATGCTTGCCGTCACGCTACGCCCCGTTGTGTCAACCATCACTTGGTGTTGCACGCGCTAATAGGCCTCCAATGCCTAACCCTCTATGGATGCTGCTAGCAACTACCCACAAGTGAGGTAACTCAATGACACGAGCAATTTACTAGTCACCTTTCGCGAATCTCCCACGGGGAATAGGCGCAAGAACCCCTCACAAATCACCGGGAGCCAGCCACGAACAATCACCAACACGTTCCAGACCTCCAAGGTGGCGGCAACCACCAAGAGTAATAAGCAATCCCGCTGCTCAACGATCTCTAGTGCCACTAGATGCTCAAACTCTAAGCAAATGCACTAAGATCACTCTCAATCTCACTATGGATGCACAATCAAGCAAGAGAAGAGTGGGAGAGGTTTGCTTTAGCTCACAAGGGTGTATCACCAATGAAAGTGTCCAAGAGAGTGAGCTAGAGCTGGCCAACATCTATTTATAAGGACCCCAAGAGGTCCCAACCGTTATCTCTCAAAGTCAGCCCAATTCGGGGGCATCGAACGCTAGAGCAGTGCATCGGACGCGTCCGACGCTCACCGCCGAGCAACCCAGTAACGCCACGTGTCCACTTTTCAAACTCGACCGTTGCCCGCGCAAACGGCTTGCTGCCGATAGATCGTCGGACGCTTAGATGACCTTCATCTGACGAGTCCGATGCCCTCAACAGGAGTGCAAATGAGTGAGCGTCAGAAGACAAACAACGGACGCCGATCGGACCACCTGACGTAGTCCAGAGAGGTTCCAAAACCTTCCTGGACGCATCGGATGTGTCCGACGGCATGGCAATGGAAGCACCAGCGTCCGATGCACTTTCAGCGCGTGTTCTGACAAACTAGTTGCTTCGCACCGGACGCGCAGACGACAGAGCGTCGGACGCTCTGATGCACATCTGTGCATACCCTAACTCTCACAGGGTCATCTGACGCGTTCGGTGCCTCTGGCCCCAACGTCCGATGCCACCGTAAGGGCTTCTCTCACTCAGAAATTCACCAAGTCCCGGCTCGCAAGCTCGGCGGGAGGAATATACACCCAAACACCATCATCCCTTGCTCTCATACACCAACACCAAAGTGTCTCTCCACTTGTGCATGTGTGTTAGCATTTTTAAATCATTTTCCAAGGGACTAGTTAGCTCTCACTAGGTCCTAATGCATATGCATGGAATAAGAACACCTAGTGGCACTTGATAACCGCTTTTGCATTAAGATTACCCCTCTTAATAGTACGGCTATCTATCCTAAATACACACACCCTCTATGGTGTCTTGAGTGCCAAAACAAAATGGTTCTATCAAGTATACCTTTGCCTTGAGCCCATTTTGTTTTTCTCTTTCTCCTTTTCCAAGTTGGAGCACGTGATCACCATCTTTTGGAGTGCATTCACCACCACCATGGTTTTCTCCATGTCGCCCACACTCGGCATGAACTATCCTTTCTTATGCTACACACACTTAGCCACAAAGGATTAGTCCAAAGGTTTCATCAATTATCCAAAACCAAACTAGGGCTTTCAATCTCTCCCTTTTTGGTACTTGATGACAACCTTCACAAAGATATGAATTATAATTGAATTTGAATTTGAACCACTTGTCCAAGCATTAAGATCATGTGCAAAGATTGGACAAGTTATGCAAACCCCATTTGGTAGTACTAGCTCCCCCTACATGTGTGCTAAGAGTTTGGATTTGAAAGCTTGCACACATGTTGGATATAACTTGTGGGAGAGATACTACTACCAATCTTGATGCTAAGGTTTTAAAGAATGGATCTTTGAAGCGTGATACCATCGGAGTGCACATTTCAACCATCCTTAGCATCAAGTTAGCTAGACACGCAAATACTAGATACCCCGTGAGATCAACATTAAAAGCAAGGTTCTAGTACCACTTGTGAAAGCACAAACTCCAGTCTAGCTAAGTCCTATGCATGCTAGTAATCAATTCATCATTTAATTTCTATCACTAGCATGCACCACACAAGCATGGATTTCCAATTTAAATATCAATGCAAGCAAGCATATGTGATATGCACATTTAAATGCAACAACTTTGTTCATGAGCTTGCTCCCCTACTTGTGCGCTCAAATTTTTAATTGATCCCCTTCATTTTCCAATTATCCTTCATTTTCCAATTATCATCTAATTATTATCTTTGTAACTAATCTCTCCCCCTTTGTCGTCTATTTCCATAAAAGGTTATGTCAATTTTAGGTAGGAGTTAGTCAAAGGATCATTTTTTACATTGGTTCAATCTAGATTACTTGCACAAGTTATTTAACACGGTTTGAACCAAGGACAAGCTTCTTCACACATCTTACAATGGTTATCCTGCCCATGTCGGTTAAATATCTTAAAGCCCATAGTTTAGATCAAACACGAGAATTGCAAGCCCACAAACATGTCATATGACACCACTAGATCAAAGCAAGCATGAAAGCAATAGTGGCATCATATATACATTAAATCCATTTGATTTGCATGAATGAACCTAGAAATGACTTATTATGTCTAGATGCACTAATCATGTCCTTAGCAAAAGATGTATGCCATGCCACTCAATTTTACCTTGCTTTGCTCGAAGGAGAGGCGTGTCACATACGTGGGGGTGCATCTTTACATGTTGGAGAAGTCAATGATGTTCAATTCATTGCTTAGCTTGTAAAACCTTTTCTCATCAAGTGGCTTAGGGAATATGTCGGCAAGTTGATCATCAGTGCCCACACTCTCAATTGAAATATCACCCTTTTGTCGATGGTCTCTTATAAAATGATGCCTAATGTCAATATGCTTTGTTCTTGAATGTTGAATCGGGTTGTTTGTCATCTTCATAGCACTCTCATTGTCACATAGCAATGGCACTTGTTTGAAGTTGACCCTAAAGTCATTTAATGTTGATTTCATCCAAAGTAATTCAGTACAACAACTACCGCACTAATGTATTCGGCTTCGGTGGTTGAAAGTGCAACACTATTCTGTTTCTTTGACGACCATGACACAAGGGATCTTCCAAGCAATTGACATGTACCACTAGTTCTCTTTCTATCAACTTTGCATCCCGCATAGTCAGAGTTCGAATATCCAATCAACTCAAAGTTTGACCCCTTGGGATACCATAGTCCAACATCTTATGTATGCTTCATGATGAGACACGGCCCGATCTTCCGAGAGTTATTGGTAAGTTCGATTGTTGGAGAACTCGACATTGGCGATCCGGCTTCAAATCAGACACAATTCGAACCCTGCAACCGTTACACCACTGCTCTGTTGGTTATCAACCAAGCACAACTTGATTGACCTTACCAAGAAGGCTGTTCCTGCAAGCGAATCGAAGAACACAAGCACGAAGGTTTCAACGCGCAATATGAAATTGCAAATATGAATGACGCGAAAATCAGTGGAGGGTTCAAGAACTTGAATCCAAATGACTAATCGACACAGTGGAGGAGATCAAGAACGGGGGCCCTGGATCACTGTAAAAGGATTTGTCACCACAGTTACAATGAACGATTCAGTTTCTCGATGGAAAACTAAACTCTAAACAAAACCCGAGTCTAATTGGTGGCGGCTACGAAGATATTGGTGTCCTAGGGTTGGAGGCGCACTAAGGGAGGCTATTGACGGTTCTTAACTCACATCATATACCGCCAACATTCACACAAAAGAGAGAAGAAACACCACCATAACTAGAATATAGGGTCTATACACTAACAAATTCCATAGTTTTGGTGAGTGCACTTGTTTTGTAGGACAACCATGAAAAGAGATCAAGATGGGCCAAAAGCATATCAAAAAAACCAGAAACCAGCCCAAGGACAAAGGCAAATACAAGAGAACCTCTCCCCATCTACAGAATTGGGCCAAACACCACACGTGGCAGGCATGCAGGCCCAACCAGCAACCGACCAGAGAAAGTCGGTGGCCAGCTGCGCCTCCCCTGTTGCGCCCGCACCAGGGTGCGGCCGCACCCCCCTAACCGCCTCTCTGGCCGACCTTTCTTTGGCGGTACATTGATGGCACCCAGAGGCGGTTCATGATGGTCATTGTGATCAATACCCCTCCAAACCGACCTCCAAGGTGCTATATAAGAAGGCCCCTACTCCCTCTCAACACACACAATCCAAGTGGAGAAGAAGAAGAGAGCCAAGCTCAAATTCCATTCTAGCCTAGCTAGTTTAGTGTAGGGAGTGAGAGAGGGAAAGAAGAGAAGGTTTGGGCGTGTCTGCCATCTCTTGTCTTGGATCCGACTTCTCCGGGTTGAGGAGGCAGAGTGCCGGACGTGTCGGCTCCCCCTCGACGTGTACCTCTACGGCCATATACTGCTTGGAGTATAAGGTCCGTGTTCTACTACGGTGGTGAGTCTCTATTTCGTATTCTCTTGCATATTACATTCTTGCGGGTTCGTTGTTCGTTACTTGCCTTAGTAGCGGATATTCTAGTAGAGGACTCCTGATAAAGACGGATGTTCCTGGCCAACGCTAGAATAGTAATCGATAACGTAGATCTGGTGTCTAAGTTATAGGTTACCCTCGTTTGCCTCACACTCCACGGGTGAGGGGTAGGTGTTAGGTGGTGACAGCCCTAACATCCTTTGTATTCCCCCATGTTCAGGTGTGGCGTAGAGCTGTTAGCCGGCATCACTTAGCAGACTAGGTGCGATCCGGTGCCCGAAGCAAGGGTGTAGTAAGTAAGATTATCTTCGAGTAGAGAAGAAAACCTCACTACCCAGGATCTCTTTTCTTCAACCCACCAGGGCGGACTAAGCTAGTTGACTAGACACAACCGTTCTTCGTGAAATTATGATACCCTGTCTATCACCGGGTGAAGTGCTACGACGGTAATTCCGTGCGCTTGCGGATTTGGCTGCTTTCGCTAAGAAATACCAACAAGCATTTTTGGCGCCGTTGCCAGGGAACGGTTGTCATTTTAGCCTTCGAACCTAGTCCACCCGTGTATCCTTTATTTTATCCTTTCTGAAAAAAATATATATATATATTATGGAGAATATCTCAATTCAAAACTTTTCTGCTTCTAAGGGCGAGTTCGTAGAGCCACCACAATCATCAAAACCAATCACGGCCACAAACTACGAGCTTCGTCCTGGCTTCATAGCCATGGTTCGGGAACAAACCTTCTCAGGGTTAGATTATGAAAACCCTTACCACCATTTGCGGGAGTTTGAGCTACTCTGTACATGCCTAACCATAGCAGGCATGTCACAAGAAACCTTGTGGTGGAAATTGTTTCCCTTTTCTCTAAATGAGAGAGCAAAACAATGGTACACCTAAAACGTAGGAAAAGTATCAGGGGATTGGGAGGAATTAAGGAACAAATTTTGTCTTATGTTCTTCCCGATATCCCGGATAGCTGCCCTGTGACAAGAAATACTCAACTTCCGACAAAACGAGAAGGAAACCTTAGGTGCAGCCTGTGACAGATTCCTAATCCTATCACGATCAGGCCCCGACCTATCTATACCCAACCATGTGCTGTTACAGCATTTTTGGTTAGGGCTTAGAGAGGAAGCTGCCCTACACCTGGATATAGCTGCCGGAGGTTCGTTCACACACCTAACAACAATGGAGGGGGAAACACTCCTAACCCAGATAGCCGAAAATACCCCTCCGCCAGAACCACTCCTAGTGCAAGCCGAACCATGCCAAGAGGAAGTCTCTTCGGCTAAAGCCATAACACTACCACTCCCAGAGAGACCCTCAGCCGAACATAAGAATCCGGAGGAAGGTTTTCAACCTTCGGATCTTCCGTTTTTCGAGGATGCCCTCTTTGAAAATCTGGGCAATACCTCGAAATACTTGTGCCACCGGAAGCCCTTAACACCCAAGAAACCGATTAGCACCCTTGACCAAGAGACCCTTAAAACTTTCATCAAGGATCTATGCGTTGCAATGAACAGGGAATGGACTGAGGAAGTGGAGTTAGCTTCCGAAGACATTTGGATATGCTGTCCCTCCTCAGTAATCTCAGCCAAGGTCGGTAAAACATGGGTGAACACCCTGTATAATCCCACTGTTGGAGCAAACCTGATGTCTGCATCATTCGTTCAGCTTTTTCTGAGCGAGAAAACGCTTGCTCCAACAAGCATTTACTTCCGAAGTGAGCCAAACACGAGACTGAAAGGACTAGGGGTACTATCTGATATTCTGTTGCATCACAACAATGTCAAAATACCCTTAGACTTTCATGTTTTCGATTTCTAGGATTTTGATATCCTGATAGGGCATCCCCTAGAGAGATTCTTTCTAGAGTCACCAAACTCTAGGGAAATTAATGTAAAGTTAGGGAAGGATAAGTTTGCCATATCGTTTTCACATACCAACCCTTTGATGGCAAACAACCCTCCTGATCCTAATATGCCCATGGAGGTTAAATCGGTAATACCCTTTGATTCACCAGAATCATCCTTAGAAAGAGAGGCCGAGTTCTTTACTGAAGAGAAGGATGATCTAGATGAGACCATAGACCTTCCTCAAGAGGAAGCCCCGATAAAACCCCCAGTCGAGCTAAAACCCCTATCCACCGGCTTGCGCTATGCTTTCCTGAATGGCAACAAAGAAACTCCTGTTATCATTAGTGATAAGCTTAGTGAAGAGGAGACAGTCAAACTCATCGCCATCCTAGAAAAGCATAGGTCTGTCTTTGGGTATTCCTTGCAAGACTTGAGGGGGATTAGCCCGACCCTCTGTACCCATCGCATCCCGATAGACCCCTCTAGCACACCTACTCGGGAACCCCAGCGAAGATTAAACAATGCGATGAGGGAAGTCGTGAAGAAGGAAGTTCTAAAACTTCTTCACGCCGGGATCATTTATCCCGTAGCACATAGTGAGTGGGTCAGCCCAGTCCAAGTGGTTCCAAAGAAAGGCGGTATGACGGTAGTAGAAAATAGTAAAAACGAGTTAATACCGCAACGCACCGTCACAGGGTGGAGGATGTGCATTGATTACCGAAAACTCAACACGGCCACAAAGAAAGACAACTTCCCACTGCCCTTCATTGATGAAATGTTGAAACGGTTGGCGAAACACTCTTTCTTTTGTTTCCTAGACAGGTATTCTGGCTATCATCAAATTCCCATCCACCCTGACGATCAAAGCAAGACAACTTTTACTTGCCCGTATGGAACTTATGCGTATCGACGTATGTCATTTGGGTTGTGTAATGCACCCGCATCTTTCCAACGGTGCATTATGTCAATTTTCTCTGACATGATCGAAGAAATCATGGAGGTTTTCATGGACGATTTTTCAGTCTATGGGAAAACTTTCGATCATTGTCTAGAAAATTTAGACAAAGTCTTGCAACGATGTCAAGAAAAGGACCTTGTTTTAAACAGGGAAAAATGCCATTTCATTGTCCGTGAAGGCATCGTCTTAGGACACCTAGTGTCGGAACGGGGGATTGAGGTAGATAAAGCAAAGATTGAGGTAATCGAGCAACTACCACCCCCAGTGAACATAAAAGGGATCCGTAGCTTCTTAGGGCATGTGGGTTTTTATAGGAGGTTTATTAAGGATTTCTCGCAAATTTCTAGACCCCTGACCAACCTGTTAGCCAAAGATGCTCCCTTTGAGTTCACCGATGAGTGCTTAGCTGCTTTCCACACCCTTAAGAATGCCCTCATCTCAGCTCCAATCATCCAACCCCCTGATTGGACGCTGCCGTTTGAAATCATGTGTGACGCTAGCGACTACGCGGTTGGTGCAGTCCTAGGACAAACCAAAGATAGAAAGCATCACGCCATCGCCTATGCTAGCAAGACTTTAACAGGAGCACAGCTTAATTACGCCACAACAGAGAAAGAACTCCTCACCGTAGTCTTTGCTATTGAAAAGTTTCGCTCTTACTTAGTTGGGTCTAAAATAATTGTTCATACCGATCATGCTGCTCTTAAATACTTGTTAACTAAGAAAGAAGTGAAACCTAGGCTAATCAGATGGATTCTCCTACTCCAAGAATTTGACTTAGAAATAAAAGATAAAAAGGGAGTAGAGAATACTGTTGCTGACCATTTGTCGCGTATGCAAGTCACTAACATGCAGGACCCACCGATCAATGACTTCCTACGTGATGACATGCTGCTCAAAGTAGATGACATAAACCCATGGTACGCAAACATTGTCAATTACATGGTCACTGGCTACGTACCACCAGGGGAGAACAAAAGAAAGTTACAAGTTGAGAGCAGAAGGCACCTCTGGGATGAACCCTACTTGTACCGGGTCTATGCGGATGGGTTGCTAAGAAGGTGTGTGCCAACTGCCGAAGGGATGCAAATCATCAAAAAAAATGCCATGCAGCACCATATGGAGGACATTACGGAGTTTTCCGCACAAAGGCCAAGATCTGGCAGTGCGGGTTCTTCTGGCCATCAATGTATGAGGACACTAAAGAGTTTGTCAGAAGATGCCAGAAATGTCAGTTCCAAGGCAGCATCACCTCTCGCAATGCGATGCCCCTACACTATAACCTTCAACTAGAAATATTTGATGTATGGGGTATCGACTTCATGGGGCCATTCCAAAAGTCCTATGAATGCGAGTACATCCTTGTGGCAGTTGATTACGTATCCAAGTGGGTAGAAGCAATGCCATGCAGATCAGCAGACGCCAAGCATGCAAGGAAAATGTTCCATGAAGTGATCTTTCCCCGATTTGGAACACCTAAGATGGTGATAAATGACGGGAGATCACACTTCATAGATCGAAGCTTCAGAAACTTCCTTAAAGAGCTTGGTGCACAGCACAACATTGCAACCCCCTACCATCCACAGGCCAGCGGACAGATAGAAACATCCAACAAACAAATCAAGAACATCCTGCAGAAGACTATCAATGAAATGGGGAGGGGATGGAAAACAAATTACCAGATGCACTCTGGGCATACCGAACAGCCTATAAGACCCCCATTGGCATGTCACCATTCCAACTCGTGTACGGAAAAACTTGCCATTTGCCAGTAGAGCTAGACCATAGAGCCTACTGGGCAATCAAGAGTTGGAATATGGATGTCAAGCTAGCCGGCAGATATAGGCAAAAACAAATAGCCGAGCTAGAAGAATGGCGGAAGAAGGCATACCACAGTGCCAGAATATATAAGGAAAGAACCAAGAGATGGCACGACCACCGAATCAAGCCCAAAGACTCCAAACAAGGAGACAAGGTGCTCCTGTTTAACTCAAAGGTAAAACTCTTCGGTGTAGGGAAATTACGCAGTAAATGGAAGGGACCATATACCGTCATCAACACCTCGCTACATGGAGCAATCACTATCCAAGATGACGAAGGTAACATTTTTAAGGTCAATGGTCAACGCTTAAAAATTTTCCTAGAACCTTCTCCCAGTGATAATCAAGAAATAGATAGGATAGATTTAATTTCCTCATTATAATATCCTATAATAATAATAATAAAAGTGAGTGTACAAAGTCTAAATTAATAATTTATCAAAATACCCTCCCTAGTTTGAACATGCTTCTTCTACTGATTTTCCAACCTCATAAATGATTGACATGTTTAAAATTCAATTTTACAAAAAATCTAAAATCCAAAATAATTTCAAAATACATAAAAAAGAGAATATCTTATCTATCCCGGCCATCAACAGTGCAACAATGAAAAATCCCCAGCATATTTGAAATTCAAACACAATACTCTGCACCTGGCTGAAAGGGCGTCGAGGGGGCGTGCTAGGGGTGTGGGCGCACCGCCCCTGGCCCCTCTCGTCCCCAATCTTCACCCAATTGGCCTTTATGAGCTGAGTGATGGCACTCATGGTGGTGCTCGGCGATTGCACGGCCAGAGCAGTATATAAGGACCCTCTAGGCATCTCCATCTCTCCACACGAGCTCAAGCATCTCTCTCTCACATCTACACTTGACCTTGTTTTCTCTCCTCTCCAACAATGGCATATGAACATGCTCTAGTCCTCTTCCATGACACCTACACTGATCTTAGCCTAGAGAGTGTGCAAGGGCCAGCCTATGTGCCCCCGGAGAGTTCATTCGTGAGAGAGGAGGCAAAAGCCATACTGGCGGCACCACTAGCCCTCATGCCCCCAGCTAGTGATACTAGTAGCACGGCTAGCACTGGGAGCAAGGTGGCCAAAGGAGGTTCGGGCACCACCCGAACACGGATCGCCAAGAAGCTCGGCGTACGGGTGGACAAGACGGCCAAGCGAACGACTGCCGGCATCCTAGGACCAAGGCCGATGGCATCAACAAGGGACGAGCCTAGCCGTCCTAGGGAGACTAGGAACGTTTCTGTTGTACCGCCTTCGGGCATCTCTAGCGGTCCGGGTAGCCCGGCTATCAGCCGTAGTTACACAGTAGTAGGCGTTCCCAAGGCAGGGGGCGGTTTCGCTAAGGGGCTCATGCGCAAGGACAAGGGTCCTATGATAGCCCACAACGGCCAGTCCTCAGGCTCTAAAGGAAAGGAGCCGTCCGAGGATCCTTCCCTCCCTCTCAGGTTCAAGAGAGCGGGGAATCCCCGGATCCATAGGCAAGCCATTCTTAGCGATCTCGAGTCGAAAACTTCGACTCGGGCCTCTGCTGCCGTCCCGCTCAGCACCTCGGTCCTCTCATTAAGGTATCTTGTGAGGAAGCTGCACGGGGACCTTGCACTAGCACAGCTCAAGATCACCGAGCTGCAGGACGAACTAGACACCACTAGGTTCGCCCTGAGCCGGAGGATCAAAAAAGTTGCTAGGGCAGCGGGAGTGCTTTCAGCACTGCAGTGATCATCAGTCACTCCCGCACCAATAAGTTAGGCACAAATTTACTTTTCCAGTATTTTCTTCCTAATATTTTATTTTCATCAATTGTAATATGTGCCTAATTTCTTTTGATAATTCCAAAGTATATTGTCTACACTTGTTTTTGTCTTCCATTCTTGAGTACAAATTAAAAGCTAGGCACAAAAACAAGTGTGGGGGAGGAGCGTTCATCTCTCAAAGGTATGAAATTAATAATTCTCACCCTTTCCCCTTGCACATGATATGCTTACATTTTATTTACAAGAGAAACCTGATCTATGAACTTCATTTAAATACATCTTTTTCCTGCTAGTAACTTGAATTAGTACAAATGACAAATGATAATATGACCTTTGCTCTACTCTATGCAAAAAGACTTGGGATTTATAAATAAAAAAAATAACCATGATAAACTAGCATTTTTTTTTTCTTGGTAGACCTTGGTCACATAGGAACTTTACCAATTATGAATTTCTCGCTAATTTTCTATGACTTAATGAGAGAAAAGTATAATGCCTACTGATCGGGATTCACATAAAAAGTAAAAATGTACACTCCTGTTGCATGACTCTTAAAAACTCAGATGCCAAAAGAGAGTGTGGGCTATAACAAAGAAAAGATGCCATGCCAAAGAAGCATGAGCCAGAAAAGATACCATACCAAAAAGGTATGTGCCAAAAAAAACTGAGAGTAAAACAAGGGGTGCAAAGACATCCGACTGAACGAAAAAATAGGTGCAAAAGCACCCGCCAGAGAGATAGCCCACATTTCTCAAAGAAGCAGAAGAGGGAAAGAGCATGTACAGGAGGTATGCAAATAAAAGCTTCATAAAATACTTCCCTATCTAAAGGTATGGTACTCTCCCCCATGAAGTCTAGAAGTTAGCAGAATAACATAAGAGGAAAAAGTCTCCCATGAAACCAAGGATATCATAGGAAAAAGCAAAGTCTTACCACCTTTTCAAAAAACATACAAAAACCCAAGTCCTTAAGCAGAAGTAGAGTAGGGGAAGTAAAATCAAAGTCATTGTTACTATTCAAGTTTTCTAGGAGAAATTGTGATGGACTTTGAAATTCATGGACTCAGATGGAATCTTGAAATAAAACTGTATAGCTATCAACTACAAGGAGAACCTATCTACCTTAGTCACAAGCTTCACTCGAGGACGAGTAAAGGACTAAGTGTGGGGGGAGTTTGTTGACGGTTCTTAACTCACATCACATACCGCCAACATTCACACAAAAGAGAGAAGAAACACCACCATAACTAGAATATAGGGTCTATACACTAACAAATTCCATAGTTTTGGTGAGTGCACTTGTTTTGTAGGAAAACCATGAAAAGAGATCAAGATGGGCCAAAAGCATATCAAAAAAACCAAAAACCGGCCCAAGGACAAAGGCAAATACAAGAGAACCTCTCCCCATCTACAGAATTGGGCCAAACACCACACGTGGCAGGCATCTAGGCCCAACCAGCAACCGACCAGAGAAAGGCGGTGGCCAGCTGCGCCTCCCCTGGTGCGCCCGCACCAGGGTGCGGCCGCACCCCCCTAACCGCCTCTCTGGCCGACCTTTCTCTGGCGGTACATTGATGGCACCCAGAGGCGGTTCATGATGGTCATTGTGATCAATACCCTTCCAAACCGACCTCCAAGGTGCTATATAAGAAGGCCCCTACTCCCTCTCAACACACACAATCCAAGTGGAGAAGAAGAAGAGAGCCAAGCTCAAATTCCATCCTAGCCTAGCTAGTTTAGTGTAGGGAGTAAGAGAGGGAAAGAAGAGAAGGTTCAGGCGTGTCTGCCATCTCTTGTCTCGGATTCGGCTTCTCCGGGTTGCGGAGGCGGAGTGCCGGACGTGTCGGCTCCCCCTCGACGTGTACCTCTACGGCCATATACTGCTTGGAGTATAAGGTCCGTGTTCTACTACGGTGGTGAGTCTCTATTTCGTATTCTCTTGCATATTATATTCTTGCGGGTTCGTTGTTCGTTACTTGCCTTAGTAGCGGATATTCTAGTAGAGGACTCCTGATAAAGACGGATGTTCCTGGCCAACGCTAGAATAGTAATCGATAATGTAGACGTGGTGTCTAAGTTATAGGTTACCCTCGTTTGCCTCACACTCCACGGGTGAGGGGTAGGTGTTAGGTGGTGACAGCCCTAACATCCTTTGTATTCCCCCACGTTCGGGTGTGGCGTAGAGCTGTTAGCCGGCATCACTTAGCAGACTAGGTGCGATCCGGTGCCCGAAGTAAGAGTGTAGTAAGTAAGATTATCTTCGAGTAGAGAATCTAAACCGTAGGAAAACCTCACTACCCAGGATCTCTTTTCTTCAACCCACCAGGGCGGACTAAGCTAGTTGACTAGACACAACCGTTCTTCGTGAAATTATGATACCCTGTCTATCACCGGGTGAAGTGCTACGATGGTAATTCTGTGTGCTTGCGGATTTGGCTGCTTTCGCTAAGAAATACCAACAGAGGCGCCCACAACATGGGCCACAAGCCCAACTCAATACAAGGCCATGTTGGCCTGAAAATAGGTGTCACAGCAACTTTTTATGGTCACACAGCGTGATCCACGAATGTTCTGGAGCTAGGACTAGAACCAAACTGACGGCGTCGTCGTCCCCTTTCCAACGCATATTCACATGCCTCGTTTCGACGTCGTATGAGGGAGTTATGGTCAAAACACTGACGACGTGTCTGCTGAATCTGAAGGTGACGTGGCATCTGAGTTGGAGATGAGTTGCAACTTGGAGAAGACGGTGTGTCCAGCGTGGCGATGTCCTCATCACTTCAAGTACCTCAATATTCTCTTTGTTGCCGTGAGATGACTCTCTCTAGGTGAGGCTTGAAATCTTGCACACATGCATACACTAAACATGACATCCGGCCTTGATACGGTCACATAGAGTAGGCTTCCAATCATAGACCGATATAACTTTTGATCCTCCATGTTGCCACTAGCATCACTATCCAAGTGTCCATTTTGTAACAGAACCGCCCAATTTATAAAAGCATAAGTGCAAAAACCACTCGCCAAGCAAGCGATTAGCACACTTAAGCCCTTATAAACCCGGTAGTCTAGAAATCTCGAAGGATTTCAAACCAAACATCATCAACCAAGATCGCATGAGTTTAGCGTCACCATTCACATGTTACAACAGTTCACAAATAGTTCAATAACATCAGAGTGCGGAATAAAAGTTATTACAAACCAAGTCTCAAATTTAAGTAGCGAAAGCAAAGTAGTTTTAAAAGCTTGACCCACACACACATAAGGTTTAATACAGTGCCAGCCTGATGATCAATCCACAAAAGCAAGTGGGGAGAATAGTAAGAACGACCATGCCCGCTGGTACTTTAATCCACTGGATATAAGCAGGTCTCACAATACCCGTGGAAGGTATGGCCATCTGCACAAACAACAAGCGGGACAAATCCTGAGTACGAGAAGGTACTCAGCTAGACTTACCCGTCTGACTTAAATAAAAAGATTCCAAGGAGTATGACAGGCTTTATCAGGGGATAGCTCGACTCATTTGCGGAAAAGTAGCGGTAACTATTTTATAGTGACAGCTCAGCTTAATCATTCCTATTCATGCTAGGTGAGCACCTACATTATGCATCATTATAAATATTAACCATGATTAAGCAATCAAGTAGTAACTATAATCATATTAGCTTAACTCATCATCATCATTACCAATATTCCATAATCATTACTACGATGGCGTAGCCCAAGTCAAGTGTTCACTATCTAGGAACCATGGCCATTCGAATTGATTACAACTGAGCTCAGGGGGTATTCCTCACACAAACCACGCTCACAAGCCAAGTGAGCTACAGGTCACCGTGGCACATATTCGGGAAGACACGCGGTTTCGACAGGAACCACCGTGCCCAGGGGCCGCCCGACTGCCTTAGCCAGCCATGCTGGACCTCGGACTTACTCTTTGTGTCCCCGTAGTCCCCCATCCATCTCCAATACGGTGCAAACGGATCGAGAGCCGGCCTGAATAGTGTTAGGCTTCGAGGTCGGAAGGACTTATCCGGCCATCTAAGTGTGAGGCATGTGTTCAACATGACTCAAGGGACGTGCAACGACATGGTCCTTAATCGACACAGATGAAATCATTATGGTCTAAAACCCCATAAGACTCTGCCCCGTCTCCAATTATCACAGTATAACTAATAACCAGATGAGATCAACATAAAGCTTTCCATCAATCATAAGTAACCACCTATGCTCGTGTGTGGCAGGAAATCACCCGACTTTTACCATCTAAGCAAGCTAAGCAATATAACTCGACCTAGATTAGCAGGGTAAACAAGGCAGGATAATCAAGGTAAACAAGGATATAATGCATCAATCATAAAGTATAATTAGACTGTTAGAAAGCATAGGTGAGGAAATGCTCCAGGGCTTGTCTTGTTCAAAGTCATTGGCTCGGTGGTCTGGGCACTCTGGCAGGTCGTCCTCTCCGGCCTCCTGCTCTCCCTCGGGAACCTCCGACTGCTGCTCCTCCTGGGGAATCTCCTCGAACTAGGAAGCTAGGGGGCCTTCCTGCGAACCTATATGATACGATGCACGGGTATAAGCATAAAGAATGCACAGGTGCGATGCTCATGAATGAGGATGATTAACATTTTATTTGACAGAGTAAGTACATATCTCCTCTCTACTAACAACCTATTTTATTTACTGAGTACGTGCATATCTCTTCTCCAACTACTTAGAGAAGAGCATAAAGAAAGGTGGGTGGGTGTATGCACACACACAACACATGCATAAAAGAGAAGTAGCACTACTCATAATTCACACATCACATTTCAACCATGGTACTGCATAACATGACCAGCAAGCATTATATAATTAAAAGTGCTCAAAAGCAATATTAAACTTATTAAAACAATTGCCAAAAAGGCTTATCATTTCATGTGAAAACAAACACTTGAACTGTGACTTAATCATAAACAGTCCAGAAAAATCTAAAAAATTACAGTAGCTAAAACATGCTGACTGGAACTCATGATAAAAATTTCATCACACTTCACTGAATACAACAGCCTACACAAAAAGATGAAGCAACAGGACAGAAATGCACATTTAACTACTTTGTACAGTGAAAAGTATCAAACAACAGATTTAATAATTTTCATAGGAACTTCTTAGCACAGGAGCAGTCACCAAAAATTAGCAGGTCATAACTCCTCAGAATTAATTTATTAAAAATCATTCAAGAATCAGCCTAGAATTGCATTTAAATCATATCTCAAATTTATTCCACATAAACTGCATGAAATTTATTTTTCCCAGAAACTACATCATAGTACTAACCTAACAAAACAAGAATCACATTTTTTCTGAGCAATATATAATTTATCATGCATTTAAACAGATTTCAGCCTTTTAAACAATTAAATAAATCTACATAGGAAAATATCACAAAATGGCATTTCACATTTTTCTCACATAGATCACCTCACAAGTAACCTAGCAAAACAAGTCCCACTCAATTTGGATCTCATTTGCACCAAATATAAATCAAAAAGCAATTAAAAGCATTTTCTAGAAAAGAATAAAAGTAAAACCGAAAACCCCCACGGTCCATAGACTTAGTCCAGTGGACCATGGGCCACTGACGCTGCGGGCCCTGGGGTCAAATTGACCCCACTGGTCAGCCGGCCGGAGCAGGCACAGCGCTGACCGGCCTGCTTCTCGCCGGCGGGTGAGGTGGCCGGTGGCGGGGGTGGCACCAACGTGCTCCCCCTGTCGCAAAGGCGCACCGGCCCAGGTGTGCGTCTCGGTGGTGGGCGGCGAACCCCTAGCGGCGGTGCTACGTGGCGATGGCGGGTGGCGGCGCTGCACGGCCGTCGGCGGGCCATCTTCGGGCGGAATCCGGCCGCGGTGAAGCGCACACCGGTTCACGGAGGTGTGGTGAGGCCGGCCGAGGTCCGGCGGCCCACATTGGCGCGTGGAACCACTCTAGTGGCGTGCATGCCGCCGCGGCAGCGGGATGGCGACGACGAGGCAGCGGCGAGGCGGCTAGGAGCCCTAATCGGCTCGATTGAACCCACCGTAGGCTAGCGCAGCCCCTAGACGCCTAATGCGCGCGATGGCGAGGGGTGAACGGTGGCGGAGCGGCCCTAGCCGCGCAGCCGCGAGCCCGGCGAGCTCCGGCAATGGCGGCCGCAGTGGGGAAAAAACCCTAAAAAGCAAGCTCACCCAGACTTGGCGTGCTCAACCTGCTCGGCAAAGTGAGGTGGAGGGGCGAGGCGGCTCGGGTGGCGCGGTTTCGCGGGCGGCGGGAGCTCCGACGAGCTCAAACAGCGGCGGGCGGAGCTCGAGAACGGCGGAGGCGCCCCTCCTTCCTCCCGCTCGCTCAGAGTGGGAGAGAGACAAGAGAGTGGGAGCAGGTGTGAATGGAGCGCGAGTGAGGCAAAAAGCGCCTTGGCACGGCGGGGTGATGGCCGGGCCGGGCGGGGGCCCGCTTACGGTGCTCGGCAGCACGCGTGGCGCGTGACGCGCGGCTGGGCGCGCGCGCGTGGCCGCCATGCTTTCGTCGCGGCGCAGGAACAGACACGGCGCGGCGCGCGCGCCGAAGTTGGGCCATGGGCGGCGTGGGCCGGTTTCGGCCCGCCCGCTCGCGATGAGGTTTTCTCTTTTTTTTGAAATTTTGCTTTTATTTCGAAACAGCCCCAAACTTCACCAATTTGACAAATTTAAAAGAGTTTTCTGAAAAACGTGCACAAAATGAAAGTTGCAGAACTTTTCAAACTGAACAATTTCTATTTTGGAGTTGAGACCAAATTCCAAATGGATTTTGAATTGCAAATAGAATTTGGAGGTAGGCCTTTTTTAAAAGGAAAAAAAAATCAAAACTTCATTTCTTTTGGTTTCAAATTGCAAATTCTTTTGCAACAAAATTTTGTTAAAGCTTTTCAAAAAGTTGGCACATGGATCCAAACTTGATGAAGCAATTTGACAAGGTAATTAATTAACTAATTAATCAAGCAAGCAAGCAATTAACAATTAAATGCAAAACACAAGAAATGATGAATGCATTTAGGGTTTTATGCTTGATGATGCTTATGCCATGCTAATGATGATTAGTGATAACTAATTATGAGCCTAATGCATGCTTAACACCTAGGGTGTTACACATTTATTCCCATAGGTGTACTAATCCCCTTAGCATCTTCCAATCCAAACTTCTTGATCATGTCCTTGATGTACTTGCCTTGACTAATAAATATGCCATTCTTCATTTGCTTAATTTATAGTCCAAGGAAGTAGCTAAGCTCTCCAATCATTGACATCTCAAACTCATTAGCCATCATATTGCCAAACTCCTCACAAAAGTCTTGATTGGTTGAACCGAATATGATATCATCCACATAGATTTGCAACATAAACAAGTCCTTGCCAAGCTTCTTAGTGAAGAGAGTGGTGTCAACCTTGCCCATTTTGAACCCTTTAGAGAAGAAAGTCCCTTAACCTCTCATACCATGCTCTAGGTGCTTGCTTCAAACCATACAATGCCTTCTTGAGCTTGTACACATGGTTGGGTTTCTTGTCATCTTCAAAACCAGGAGGTTGCTCAACATAAACCAACTCATTGATGTAGCCATTGAGAAATGCACTCTTGACATCTATTTGATAGAGCTTGATGTTGTTGGCACAAGCATAAGCTAATAAGATTCTAATTGCTTCTAATCTTGCAACCGGTGCATATGTTTCACCAAAGTCAAGACCCTCTATTTGAGTGTAACCTTGTGCAACCAATCTTGCTTTATCCCTTACAACTATGCCATCTTGATCTTGCTTGTTTCTAAACACCCACTCGGTACCAATCACATTATGATGCTTTGGTCTTTCCACCAATTCCCAAACTTGGTTTCTAGTGAAGTTGTTTAGCTCTTCATGCATAACATTTACCCATTCAACATCCATCAAGGCATCTTCTACTTTGGTTGGCTCAAATGATGAGATAAAAAGAATAATGCTCACAAAATGAGGCTAATCTTGATCTTGTTTGCATGCCACTATGAATATCACCAACTATTTGATCCAATGGATGATCTCTTACAATATTATTGATTGGCGCACTTGTACTTGATTGCTCGAGCTTGGTTGATCACACGGTTGAGATAATGTACTAGCCCCTTGTTGATCTTGCACTTGAGCACCACTAGCTTGAGATTGATCATTGGAACCACTAGCTAGCACAATTGGAGAAGTGAACACTTGATCTTTGTCATCTTCAATATCAACAACTTCTCTTGGCCTAATATCACCATCATCCATGTTCTTCATTGCATTTGACAATTGAGTGCCTCTCACATCATCAAGATTTTCATCTTCATCTTGGGAACCTTTGGTTTCATCAAATTCAACATCATGAACCTCCTCAAGAGTACCACTAGCCAAATTCCAAACTCTATATGCCTTGCTTGATATAGAGTAGCCAAGTAAGAATCCTTCATCACACCTCTTGTCAAACTTTCCAAGTCTTGTGCCTTTCTTCAAAATATAGCATTTGCAACCAAAGACCCGAAAGTATGTAATATTGGGCTTTCTTCTATTTAATAGCTCATATGGTGTCTTCTCTATCATTGGGTGACAATAGAATTGGTTGCTAGAATAGCAAGCCATGTTGATAGCTTTGGCCCAAAAAGATTGACTCACATTGTACTCACTAAGCATAGACCTTGCCATATCAAAAAGTGTTCTACTCTTCCTCTCAACAAAGCCATTTGATTGTGGAGTGTACTTGGCGGAGAATTCATGTTTCATTCTAAAGTCATCACATAGCTCATTAACCCTTGTGTTTCTAAACTCACTTCCATTGTCACTTCTTACTTTCTTGATGGTTGTTTCAAACTCATTGTGTACTTTCTTGACAAAAGACTTGAATATATCATACACATCACTTTTATCAACTAGAAAGAAGACCCATGTATATCTAGTATTATCATCCATAATCACAAAGCCATACTTGTTGCCACCAAAGTGTATGTTGTTGGTCCAAATAAGTCCATGTGCAACAACTCAAATGATTTGCTAGTACTCATAATGCTCTTCTTAGGATGAGTGTTTCCAACTTGTTTGCCGGCTTGACAAGAGCTACACAATCTATCTTTCTCAAACACAACATCTTTCAAGCCTCTAACTAAGTCATACTTGATCAATCTATTCAATTGTTTCATGCCAACATGACCAAGCCTTCTATGCCATAGCCAACCCATACTTGACTTAGTGAACAAACATGTTGAAAGTTGAGTCTCACTAGCATTGAAATCAACCAAGTAGAGATTCTTATATCTAAAGCCCTTGAATATCAAGTTTGATCCATCAACACTAACAATCTTAACATCATCAACCTCAAATATGCACTTGAAACCAAGATCACACAATTATGCCACGGATAGCAAGTTGAAGTTTAAGCTCTCTACTAATAGCACGTTCGAAATGCTCAAATCATTGGATATTGCAATCTTACCAAGCCCTTTGACTTTGCCTTTGCCATTGTCACCAAATATGATACTATCAAATCAATCTTTGCCACTATCATTGAATGAATTGAACGTCCTTGGATCCCCGGTCATGTGTTGAGTGCACCCACTATCAAGAACCCAATGCCTTCCTCCGGCTTTATAATTGACCTACAAGACAAATCAATGATTCTTAGGTACCCACACTTGCTTGGGTCCTTGTAGGTTAGTAACTAGGCTCTTTGGCACCCAAATGGCTTTCTTCTTTGAGCCCATAATTGGTGTACCAACAAACTTAGCTTTCACACCTTTCTCACCTTTGGTAAACAAATAACAAGAATCAAAACAAATGGAGTGAACATTAGCATTTTTCTTGTTATTGTTCTTTTTATAGCAATTATGCTCTAGGTGCCCACTTTGCTTGCATCTATAGCAATACCGACCATTGCTCTTCGCAAAGCTAGGCTTTGGAGTTGCAAAGGCCGCCTTGCCTTTCTTGGGAGTGTAGCCCAATCCCTCTTTGTTGCGAGAAAAGCGTTGGCTACCCAAGCACTTAAGCAAACGGGCCTCACCACTATAGGCTTTACCTATGGCATGAGTGAGCTCATCAACCTCCTTTTTCAAGGTCTCATTCTCTACCATAAGTAAGGCATCACAAGTGAAACCATCAGTAGTAGTAGGAGTGGATGTGGAGGTGCTACATGAAGAGTTAGTGACAATAATAGGTTCAAAGAATGATTCATTCAATATGTCACATGTGACCCCGATATTAGATGTGGGGAGCGATTCCTTCTTCTCTTGAGCAAGAAGAGAGGAGTGAGCATTCTCTAGCTTCTCATGGGCTTCCTTTAGCCTCTCATGAGAGCTATAAAGCTCATCAAAGGATTGCTCAACAAGCCTAAGCTTCTTGCACAATTCCTTGAATTCCTCTCTCTTCTTGTTCATGAGAGAATGAGCCGCTTCCAACATCTCCATGAGGTCCTCCCTTGAGTGCCCCTCATCATCGAAATCACTATCACTCTTCTCATCTTCACTTTCAGAATGTACCTTAATGGACTTAGCCATGAAGCATGATGGATGATCAAAGACCGAAGGCTTGTTAGAGATGGCAATGCTTGCATGCCCCTTCTTCTTGCTCTTCTTATCTTCATCACTATCATCTCCAACACTTGAGGAAGCATCACTATCTCAAGTGGCCACATAGGAATTTCCCTTCTTCTTGAAAGTGACTTTCTTGTCTTTCTTTTCCTTCTTGTCCTTCTTGTTCTTCTTCTTCTTGTAGTCGTCATCATTGTCACTATTGTATGGACAATCCTCAAGAATATGATCTGAACTCTTGCACTTTTAGCATCTTCTCACAGAGTCCTTGTTCTTGTAGTTGTCCTTCCTCTTTCTTGCATGGTAGCCCTTCTTCTTCATGAATTTACCAAAGTTGCACATAAGAAGAGCTAGTTCTTCTTCATCATCTTCATCGGAGGCTTAATCTTCATCATCACTTGAGCCATTCTTCTTCTTCTTGCCCCTGTCCTTTGATGATGATGTGGCCTTGAATGCCACACTTTTCTCCTTTTTCTTCTCCTCCTTGGCATCTTTTTCCTTGTCCTCATCATTGTATTGATCCTCGGTTATTACTCCACCAAGGATTTCATTAGATGTCCTCTTCTTCATTCCCTCTCTAAAGATGATGGTTCTCAATGTCGTGAATCTCTTGGGCAAGCAACTCAAGAACCGGTGAGAGAAATATTCATTGCTAACATTTTCACCCAAACCCTTGAGATCATTGATGATGACTTGCAATCTATAGAACATCTCCGGAATTGATTCATCATCCTTTATCTTGAAGTTAGTGACCTTATCCTTAGAGTATGTACAACTAGGCACTCTTTACCGTTGAAGTGCCCTCATAGGTTTCCTCTAATCTCTTCCACACTTCAAAAGCATAGTCAAGATCCTTGATTTGCTCAAACACCTTTGGATCAATGGCATTATAGATGGTGTTGAGAGCCATTGTGTTGCATTGCTTCAACTCGGCTTCTCTTGGAGTTGGATCGGTGGGATCAAGAACAATGAATTCTTTCTCGATCACATCCTACACCTCGTCATTGATTGAACCAAGGTACATCTTCATCTTTCTCTTCCAATAGTCAAAAGATGATCCATCAAAGAACGGTGGTTTGCCCCCAACATGATTGAACACAATTTGAGCCATATTTTCCACCAAAGGTTGTTAAGCCTTGAATCAAATGGTGACTGTTGACGGTCATTAAACACCAAATATAATCATCAACTATTGCATGAAATAATATAAAATGGATTACAAAGCATAGTTGCAGGTTTTTGATTCGAACGAGTTCCACGAGTTTTGGTGTTCTCACTTGTATTGTAGGAGTATACAATTTTCCATCAAATAAAAGTATCTCAAATAAGGAATTAGACTACACCATTGCAACGGGCTCGTCGAGACGATCGAAACAGACATATCATTTGCTATATTTGGAGCCCGGATCAAGAGATATCAACTCCAGATTGAAACATGCGCCATTGGGCCCAAAAAGGAGCAGGAAAACACACAAACGAAGCTGGGCCCAAGTGGGCTTGGACCCAGGCCGGCCGGCATCTCCTCCCAGGCCGGCCGGCCTCCCCCTACGGCCTCTCACGCCCATCTTCTGAAAGCTTCTTCCACCGCCTTCAAGGATGCATCTTGACCGTACCTTAAGTCGGTTTGATCAAAGGGCTCACGTTTCTCCCACCGGGCTATAAATACAGGGCCAGATCGCCCTCCCCTAGGGACACCAAATTATTATGGAGATGTAGAGGCGTCCCTCGAATGGATGACCTCTCACCTCTAGAGAATTAGGGCTAGACTTTCCAATGTAGTAGATTAGTTCTAGTTGGGAGTTAGGGAGAGCGGAGCTACGCGCCGATTCTGGAAGAGTCTTCAGAGTCTTGGTATGTCTTTGTATTTATTCTTTATAAGACTTATGCTTTAATATATTTATCTTCTCTATTTACTTTATGCCTTTCATATTATGTTTAGTATAGTTGTTATATCTTAGCATGGGATCTCTGCTCGTATTGAGTGCTCTGGTTATCATATGTGATTAGAGTAGTAATCTTTAGTGTAGACACGGTGTCTAGGCTAGGGTTTACCTGAGGTTGCGCTCAATCCCACGGTTAGTTGTGGTAGCCCCAGAGGTGATAGCTCTGTTAGGCCTTCGTATTCCACCACGTTCGAGTTGATGTTTCGTAGAGCTTTTGGCAGCCTTCCCCAACTACTTTCTTCCCAGTCTTATTCGAGAGTTGGAAAGGTACTGCTGCTCCAAAGTGCTATTGTAATTGCCATATCTATCCATGAATTAGTTATATAGAACCAA
This sequence comes from Chrysopogon serrulatus, assembly GCA_015844335.1. Classification (NCBI taxonomy): domain Eukaryota; kingdom Viridiplantae; phylum Streptophyta; class Magnoliopsida; order Poales; family Poaceae; genus Chrysopogon; species Chrysopogon serrulatus. The sequence goes on along the minus strand of JADLZL010006017.1, from coordinate 651,496 downwards.
AGTAATAGAGAAGTACTTAGGAACCTTGAACTCTCCCGTTATCCTCTCATTTTAGCTACCTACTCTTCTTTCATAGAATTCTCCTGCGTGTCATTATGCATAACTCCTATCATTTATCATTTACCCCCTACTCTAGTCTAGTTGGTGTACTAAGTTAGTAGATACATGATGGTGAACTATCAATGACTTTATCCATTGTTTCCCAGTGGTAAAATATAAATAACGATACCTGGAATACTCCCGGTAAAATGCTACAATAGTATTCTGTGCGCTTGCGGAATCTTTCATATTTTAGTTGTGCATAAGAAATACCAACAAGCATTTTTGGCGCCGTTGCCGGGGAAACAATTGGCGTAGAGATTTTGATATTGATCTTGATATCTGCTAATCTAGTCTACCACTAGCTTTAGTAGGATTACCCCCTGTTTTGTTGAGTTGTGGAATAAGCAGGATATCGTCTCAACCTTCTAGCGACATTCCACAAGAATAAGACATGGGAGATATTGAAGAACTCAGGGTGCCTGAACATTTATGGTCCATCAACAATGGAGCCCTACCATCTCATAGGTTTGTATAAACATATATATTATTCTAATCATGTGTAGATTGGAGAAGAAAAATCATCATTACATGAATTCAAAGTTCATCACATGTGACGAATAAAGACGCTGCGAGTCATGGTAAGTTTGATCAAAAAAGGTGAGAAAGTCTTGCTCATAGGCTTTAAATTTGATGAGTAGTTATCTTTTTGCATTCCATTGCATGTTTGTTTTGAACAATCCATGCATCTACTTCACCTTATATCAAATGCACAACATGTTTTGTTCCTTTCACACATGCATGTCACTTGCATCTCTACTTTAAATAAAAATATAATAAAAAAACATCTCTACTTTCATCTCTTTGAGTAAATCTCTATATGCTTTCATGTTACCTTTGTTTTCTATAGTATGCTTTGGTTTGGAAGTACTGGACATACTTTCACAGGCTTTTAAATTAAGCATGGTGCTTAGGTTAAATAGCCTACCTTAATCAAATTAGACATGGAGTTTGATTTGGTTATTGAACTAGAAATTGTTGTAGTAGACATTGGTTATTTTGTTGGACTAACCCCTGTAGAAAACTCTCAAACTCAATTCGGGTAAGTCAAGAGATGAACTCACATCAAGAGATGAATCAAGGCATGTGACGATGTCCAATAACTTTGCACAAAGGAAGACACAACTCATTCTCCATGAAAGAATTGTAAGTATCAAAGTTTATATATTTAATCCTTTGTTGCAAGTTACCTTTGCCTTGAACCATATAAAAGTGCAGCTACCAACAAAATTTGCTAAAAGAAATCTATGCTAAAGTAATCCTAAAAGCCCATCCTTTTATTAGCATAGAAGAAATTCACATAAATTATGGACCATAACCCACATTCCAAACTTATTGCAATCCTTCGGGTATATGTCCACTAACATTTATGCAGGAAAGAAAGAATAAATGTCTGATCATGGTTCAAAACGAAAAGAAAGGAGAACAAGTGTATAAAAAGGACTAAGATGAAAAGAAATGGATGAAAGAATACTTCAACACCTTCTACACTTCACCATGATAGTGGATCAATCACCCTGCAAGGCATAAGGTATGTTTACCTAAGCCTCATGTAACTTTAAACTGCATTCAACATCTTATGCTATGTTGTTAATTGTCTTGATTATCCTTACCTTATGTCATGCTTAATTTGCTAAAACTTAAAACAAATAAAATACTCTTTTGGTTCACCTACATATTCTTGGTTCTATTTGAATAAATATCTTTAGTCTTTTGAACTTCCTTACTCTATTATAAGTATGCTTCAGAATATTATTTAAACATTATAACATCAAAGCATATTTGTATAAGAATTTGGTTGTATATATAGACAATCCTCTCCTATATAAAATTGTTTAAATCATATTAGAAGAATTCATAGAATCAAATCAAGGTTAGAGGTATTCTTTAAAATAATATCTTTGCCTTAACCTTGTTGAAAAATTTGAAGTAATGGTGAATCATTTAAAACATGAGCTACAATTTAATCTTTAACTCCTTGGAAACACTATCCATACTTTAAATAAATAGTATATTCCTTCGGGTATGTGTTGTCTACTAATCCCATGCAGAGAAGAAATAATAAGTGAAGCAGAAGTCTATAAGAGTGAGAAAAGATTACAACATATGAGACAAGATGCTAATAAACGACTCAAGATGCGAGGAAGGAAAAGACCATTGAGATTTAATCTATCTTTTACCACATGGTATCATCATCTTAAAGGTAAGTGGTCATCATTCCCTCTTGATCTTAGAAGTACACATCATAGCACCATTCTCATGATCTCAATCTTAACCAAATGAGCTCAAATATGATATATTTTGTTTTTGGAAGATGATAGTCATCATGTTAATCTTGGTAACTTATAAAGATGAACAATCCTTCTATAGGTTAAGTAACTTCACTCCTTTACCTAATAAACTTAAATGCCATGTTTATACTTTTGATCTTCTCACTCATATTATAAATGAACAATGTAAAAAGACATCAATCTTATTGTGCCTAAGGTTAGAGAATGAATAAATTTCTGGTTCTGCTGGTGTTTTCCCACCAATAGAGCCCATGCACTTGATCTCTACCTTGTCTTTATGAGTAGAACACACTTCAAGCAAAGTGTGGAAAGATTCCCCAAATTCTACAAGTGGAAGTTCTCAATCAGTAATAATGATGCACATAAGATTGGCTTCAATATGCTAATAAAGAAAGGAAGAAGGTGGCACCACCATTGGAAGCGCCACTAGTGGAGACACCACCTCAATCCTCATCCTTAGGAGGAAACCGAAGTACTCAATTAATGAACCACTGCAAGGAGGAGTCCAGTTCGAAGGACTCAAAATATCGAACCCTCGCCGTGAGCTCCATAACACCTAATCCTCGAAACGGCTAACCACAAACTATTTTATCCTAATCCGTTCCACGAGTTTTGGTGTTTTGTGAGGGCTTTTTGCAGGATGACTTCAAGAGCTAGTTACGCAGGCGCCCTCATCTTTACTCCTCGCTGTACACCTTCTCGACATATAGTTACCCACCGAGTGAAGAAAGTAACTTCTCGAGAGATGAGATCGAGATGTCCCTGGCAACACTTGCTCTCATAAGCATGAGCTCCTTCATGAGGATCACTTATTTTCAATGCTCAACCACGACAACAACTAGCTTGGGGGAAGGCATCCCCTAGTTATCAGGTAAGTATACCTATACAATTATCGAGTCTATTTTATAGTCATAAAATACCAAAAATATGTGGGCACATGAAGGTCCACGTCTGTAGTCTTTTATGAGTCCATTAGTCTAAAATAAATAAAAAAGAGTAATAATTAAAACCAAATAAAGATAGTTTAGCTATTTATTAAGGTGTGATCATAGAGTGTGTTTACAATTCTATCTAGTTTAAAAGTCAACTGAAGAACAATAAAATTTTGTCTTGGAGATAATGAATAGTTGCTTTGTCGTAATTCCTTCTAAGTGCCTAGTTTTCAACCTTAAATTCTCCCGAGTTTTGGGTATAACTGTTTAAATATAAGAATTTACTTTGAACCTGAAACTTATGGAGGCATATGCTTAAGCTAAGTCTAGGTGATTGAGGGATATGATATGAGAAAGTCTGAGCTGCTATTTATTTTATTCCTGGCAATACTAAGTTTTGGAGATTTATCTTTTAAAAATTGAAAACCTTATATGATGAGCTCTTGTATGATAAAGTTTGAATTCCTACCAAAGCCATATATGATATACATTTAGACTAGGGAAACCTTTGCTCATTCATGCTGCTTGCTTTGCATTGAGTTCAGTCAACCTTTGCTGTATACCTTATGAGAGTCTTGTCATGCTTTTAAAATCAAGATCACATACACACTCCATCCACATATGCATTACTCCTACTCTGGGTAAGCGCAACCATTTTCCACTTTCATCCAGATCCACCTCAAAATTGTTTTTCTCCTACACTAGGAGTAAACACCAAAAAATACTATACCCCATAGGACAACCCCTGTTTAAATGCTCCAAGTTCCTATCGTTATCTCTCTAATCAGTTTGTATTTAAAGGAATGCATGTGGCTATGCAAAAGAAAAAGTATTAAAAAAAGAGAGAAAAGGGTGTAAAAAAATGGACAAGTGTCCAAGCATTTAAAACAATGGGTACATAGATGCCCGCCTCCCTAAAAAAAAGAAGAAAGAAAAAAAAGAGAGAAAGAAAAAGAAGAAGAATAAAGATAGCCCATGTTTTCCTGCGAAAGTTTTAAGTCCAAGAGAGAGATTTATTTTCAAAGAGCAAAAGTAGAATTAGGTTTAGCCATCACATATTCACCTATCCATCATATTTCATACACATGCACATCTTGGTTTGATTGTATGACTTGACTCTCTTTGGATCCATTATTTGACTTTACAATATATGAATTGCAAGTATGCTCATCCTTGTTTAATGCCACTCCTATGAGCTCCACTATAATCATTAGTTGTAGGAGGGCATGACAACATAAATGCCTCAAGTGAGATCCATAAATACCACATATTAAGAGACTGAGGGTGTCATACAATTAAGCTCTGAGTTTTATTTCGAAAACTTATAAAAACTCCGGCATATTGGTTGAGTGAGGAATTAGAGACATAGTGCTTGACTTGATTGTTCTATCTTTCAATTGCTCAAGATCCATGTGAAAGTTAAAGAGCTCCATAGCTACAGGTAAAATGAGTAAGTTTGAAGGTTAGAGCAGTTTTGTCTAATCTAGAGGAGAATTTCTGTTTGAAAGCATGTGTACTTTTGGAGAGTGAAAGCATTGTAGCAACTCCTGATTCAAGTTTAGTAGTTAGGCTTTGCTAAGGGACTAGCAAAGGGTAAGCTTGGGGGAACTTGTTGATGGTCATTAAACACCAAATATAATCATCAACTATTGCATGAAATAATATAAAATGGATTACAAAGCATAGTTGTAGGTTTTGATTCTAACGAGTTCCACGAGTTTTGGTGTTCTCACTTGTGTTGCAGGAGTATGCAATTTTTCATCAAATAAAAGTATCTCAAATAAGGAATTAGACTACACCATTGCAACGGGCTCGTCGAGACGATCGAAACAGACATATCATTTGCTATATTTGGAGCCCGGATCAAGAGATATCAACTCCAGATTGAAACATGCGCCATTGGGCCCAAAAAGGAGCAGGAAAACACACAAACGAAGCTGGGCCCAAGTGGGCTTGGGCCTAGGCCGGCCGGCATCTCCTCCCAGGCCGGCCGGCCTCCCCCTACGGCCTCTCACGCCCATCTTCTGGAAGCTTCTTCCACCGCCTTCAAGGATGCATCTTGACCGTACCTTAAGTCGGTTTGATCAAAGGGCTCACGTTTCTCCCACCGGGCTATAAATACAGGGCCAGACCCCCTTCCTGGGGGCACCACATTATTATGGAGATGTAGAGGCGTCCCTCGAATGGATGACCTCTCACCTCTAGAGAATTAGGGCTAGACTTTCCAATGTAGTAGATTAGTTCTAGTTGGGAGTTAGGGAGAGCGGAGCTACGCCACGGGTTCGAAAAAGTCTTCGTGAGTCTTGGTATGTCTTTGTATTTATTCTTTGTAAGACTTATGCTTTAATATATTTATCTTCTCTATTTACTTTATTCCTTTCATATTATGTTTAGTATAGTTGTTATATCTTAGCATGGGATCTCTGCTCGTATTGAGTGCTTTGGTTATCATATGTGATTAGAGTAGTAATCTTTAGTATAGACATGGTGTCTAGGCTAGGGTTTACCTGAGGTTGTGCTCAATCCCACGGTTAGTTATGGTAGCCCCAGAGGTGACAGCTCTGTTAGGCCTTCATATTTCACCACGTTCGGGTTGATGTTTCGTAGAGCTTTTGGCAGCCTTCCCCAACTACTTTCTTTCCAGTCTTATTCAAGAGTTGGAAAGGTACTGCTGCTCCAAAGTGCTATTATGTAATTGCTATATCTATGCATGAATTAGTTATATAGAACCAAAGTAATAGAGAAGTACTTAGGAACCTTGAACTCTCCCGTTATCCTCTCATTTTAGCTACCTACTCTTCTATCATAGAATTCTCTTGTGTGACATTATGCATAACTCCTATCATTTATCATTTATCCCCTACTCTAGTCTAGTTGGTGTATTAAGTTAATAAATACATGATGGTGAACTATCAATGATTTTATCCATTGTTTCCCAGTGGTAAAATATAAATAACGATACCTGGAATACTCCCGGTAAAATGCTACAATAATATTCTGTGCGCTTGTGGAATCTTTTATATTTTAGTTGTGCATAAGAAATACCAACAGTGACCATGGCTCTGATACCACTTGAAAGGTCCTAAATGGCTAGATATGGGTGAATGGCCTAATTAAAATTCTACAAAAAACATAAGAGCAAGAGATTAGTATAACAAATGGCGTGAATGCGGTTTGCTCTAGCTCTACTTGTTAGGCAAGCCACCTATTTACAATTCTAGTGTGTTTATGATCTCTACTTGCCACAAAAACGCTAAGTTGCTAGTTTACACCTAGGTGATCAAGCTAGAGAGCTAAACTATACTAATGCTATCACTAGAACAAGAATGAGACAAAGTAATGCAAGTGATAGGGTGATTGTTACCAATGGTGGGCAAGAGATGAATATATCAATCACAATATAAACACCAAGAATCCCAGGGAGACAGTATGACAATGATTTTTCTCCCGAGGTTCACGTGCTTACCGGCACGCTACTCCCCGTTGTGTCAACCACCACTTGGTGTCGCGTGCGCTAATAGGCCTCCAATGCCTAACCCTCCACGGGTGCCGCTAGTAACTCCCCACAAGTGAGGTAACTCAATGAAATGAGCAATTTATTAGAGTCACCTTTCGTGAATCTCCCGCGGGGAATAGGCGTAAGAACCCCTCACAAATCACCGGGAGCCAGCCACAAACAATCACCAACACGTGCTGGACCTCCACCGCAGCTATAAGCCATCTAGGTGGTGGTAACCACCAAGAGTAATAAGCAATCCCGCTACTCAACGATCTCTAGTGCCACTAGATGCTCAACTCTAAGCAAATGCACTAAGATCACTCCCAATCTCACTATGGATGCACCATCAAGCAAGAGAAGAGTGGGAGAGGTTTGCTTTAGCTCACAAGGGTGTATCACCAATGAAAGTGGCCAAGAGACTGAGCTAGAGCTGGCCAACATCTATTTATAAGGACCCCAAGAGGTCCCAACTGTTATCTCTCAAAGTCAGCCCAACTCAGGGGCATCGGACGCTCAGATGCAGTGCATCGGACGCATGTGTGTTAGCATCATCCCTTGCTCTTATACACCAACACCAAAGTGTCTCTCCACTTGTGCATGTGTGTTAACATTTTCAAATCATTTTCCAAGCGACTAGTTAGCTCTCACTAGGTCCTAATGCATATGCATGGAATAAGAACACCTGGTGGCACTTGATAACCGCTTTTGCATTAAGATTACCCCTCTTAATAGTACGGCTATCTATCCTAAATACGCTCACACCATCTATGGTGTCTTGAGTGCCAAAACAAAATGGTCCTATCAAGTATACCTTTGCCTTAAGCCCATTTTGTTTTTCTCTTTCTCCTTTTCCAAGTTGGAGCACTTGATCACCGTCTTTTGGAGTGCATTCACCACCACCATGGTTTTCTCCATATCTCCCACACTCGGCATGAACTATCCTTTCTTGTGCTACACACACTTAGCCACAAAGGATTAGTCCAAAGGTTTCATCAATTATCCAAAACCAAACTAGGACTTTTACTTGATCTCCAAATGACTTGATGCCTCCAGGGAGGGGGTCTACCCCTTTATTTATAGCCTGGTGGGATGAACGTGCGCTACAAGATCAAACCAACTTAACCAAGGGATAAGATGCATCATGGGAGGTGGTGGAGGAAGCTTCTAGAAGGCGGCACCAAACCCTAGCAGGGGGGCGCCGCCCAGCACTAGGGTGGGGCCGGTCGGCCCCACCTGTAGGGCTCTATGGGTCCCGGCCTTCGGGTGTCTTCTAGATGCTTCTAGAATGCTGTTGATGGTCCTTAACGTTCAAATCCAACCGTCAACCAACCTTCCAAAATGATATAAAAGCAATTCATCTACCTAGAAGTAGGGCTTTGACTAACGAATTCCATGAGTTTTACTGAATTAATGGTTTTGCAGGTATACACCGGAAATGACATGCTTTTGAGCTATAATACAATGTAGAATTCACGATTGGACACTACGGCTACACAGAAAGGTTTCAGAAGGGACGAGAAGACACTGGACCAAAGAGGAGGACCAGGCGCCACCGGGCCGAGGCCGGCCGGTGGCCTGCCCCCGGGCCGGCCCGGTCGGCCCAAGGCCCGTTCTGGCCTGGTTTGCCCAGTTTACTCCACCACCTTTGAAGATTGATCTCCACCGTCCACCAATGTCGATTTGATACATGGGCTCACGTTGATTCGCTAAGGCTATAAAAGGAGAGGCAACCCCCCTGGGAGGAGGATCCATTCTGAAGAAGAAGAGCTTTAGCGAGAAACCCTAATTAGGATCCTGGGAGGTGTCCCTTGAATGGATGACCTCTTGAGTTAGCATTCCAAGAGAGAGCTAGTTCTATACCTCTAGAAGCTAGTTCTTATTGAAAATAGAGAGATAGAGTTAAAGAGAGAGTTTTGGAGGAGTATCGGCCTGTCGGTGCTACCTCTATGGCTTGTATCTGAGATTGCTTCGGAATCGACTTCTGAGTTCAAGTAAGCAACATTGTTTACCTTGCTTTACTGGTTTGTGACTCTTTTGAGTACTTTAATCCTTGTAGCTCTTGGGGTGCTTAGACTCCATTACTCGTAGATGTACCCTATCGTCCGGATTTGGTGGCAGCTCGCGGAGGTGACTTTATAGCTCCGTTGAATCTTATATATTCCATTATCCCGTCGGTAGGCCGAGCAGGAGAACAATTGGTAGTCGGGTTATAGTTTTGTCTGTACTCCTCTATCCAATCCCCAGTAAAACATCCTAATCATATCTTACTTGAGCCTGAATTAGAAGCCTTAGTTGTCTTCTCTATATCCCTATCTTCTATAGCCTTGTTTGCTACTCAGGTGGTTAAGTTATAGTTTAGAAGACCCTCACACATCTTCCTTTGGGTTCGATATTAAAACTGGGTATATTCATCCGATGAAGTGCTACAACGTATCTGTGCGCTTGCGGAATTATTCAGTAGGCATTAACAGATACCAACAAGCATTTCTGGCGCCGTTGCCGGGAAAGACGCCGCTGAGATCACTCTAAACTTATCTTAACTTGTATCATAATCTTATCTTTTATTTATATACTATCACTCTTCACCTTTTCCATTTCTCTTTACCTTTTCTATCCTTTAATGGATCAACTTAATTCCATGCCTATCTATAAATACAACTTCACGAGCCTACGCTTAGAGCCGGAGCCATCCTCAAAGCCTATCTTAACCTCTGACTATGAGCTATGCCCGTGTTTAATAGACATGGTCAGAAACCAATCTTTCTTAGAAGATAATGCTAGCCCTTATTCTCACCTCAATGAATTCGAGCAGACCTGTGCGTGCTTGTGCATTATGGATATGTCCGATGAGACTATCCGTTGGAAGCTTTTCCTTTCTCTTTGACTGGAGAAGCTAGACATTGGTATGATCTCTATGTTGAGAGTGTTAAAGATGACTGGAGAGCATTGTGTGCTGAATTCTACCTTCAATTCTATCCTATCTCTAAGGTAGTAGATCTTCGCTTAGAGGTTCTATCCTTTAGACAAGGAAAGAAAGAGACTCTAACTGAAGGCTGGGAACGTTTTAACAATCTTACTCATTCTGGACCTAATCTATCCATTCTAGACCCTGTTCTACTTCAACATTTCTATAAGGGTTTGAATAGAAAAACTTCTAAATTCCTCAACCTTGCTTCTGGAGGATCATTCTTGCATATCACTCCCGATGTTGCGAGAGATGTCCTTACAAAGATCCACAAAAACAAAACACCTTTAAAGAAGCCAGTAGAGGAAGAGAATTTGATAGTTGATCAGGAATCCATACCTACCACATCCCAACCTACAACTATCAATGAGTCTAAACTATAGGAGGAGGAAGAGATTCCACTTCCAGACTTCATGCTCGAGATTGAGGATGATATATTCACTAATTAGGGAAACACCTTGAATTACTACAACATTAGGAGACCACAGAAGCCTAAGAAATCATCATGTAGTGAAGTCTTAGATCCTTCTGATGAGGCTTTCTTTAAGCGAAATGCTAAAGAGCTTGTATCGATTATAAGCAATGATTGGTTGGAAGAATCAGAACTTCCTCTGATGTCATCCAAGTTGATTTCACTTCAACAACCATACCTTGCCAAATCCACAAGGGTTCTTTCAAAGCATTATACAATCCTGTTATGGGAGTTAACATCATGTCTGCAACATATGCTTAAGACCTTTTAAAAGACATGCCTTTAACCCCAACAACAAAGTTTTTAAAAAGTCCTTTAGGCCACATTCTCCCAAGTTTAGGAATCCTCTATGTCCTACCTATTCATATCAAAGGGATAAGAATTCATTTGAGCTTTTATATCTTTGATGTCATAGAGTTCGATGTATTGATTGGACAGTCTATAGAGAGACTTTTGCAAGAAGGACAAAAAGGGAATCTAAATATTAGTCTTGGAAAGAATTTTAATCTGCCTATATCCATAACCCATGCTCTCAATAATGAGACTGAGTTACTTCCTGAGCCTGATCCTATGGAAGAAGTCTTAAAGACATCCTTTGAATCTCTTTTTGAGCCAGATTTCAAAGATGATTCCGAACCACTAGATGAGGAAGGAGATAGTACGCTAGAACCTAACCCTCTAGATGAGTTTAAGGAACCATCTAAGTCTCCCAAAGAATTCAAACCCTTGCCTTCTGGTCTTAAATATGCTTTTCTAAATAATGATCAAGAATATCCTGTGATCATATGTAACGTCCCGCCTCCTCGAGGCCGGGCCCGCTTACATCTGACAGCTTTAATAGGACCAATACTGCTCTCACAGACCAACACTAGTCTTTTCTACGCACTTTGTCCTCACTCATGCGCACCCGAGAACGAATTCCCAGTCAGTCACCCATCCTGAAATTGCTCCAGGCCAAGCACGCTTAACCTTGGAGTTCTTTCGAGATGAGCTTCCGGAAAAGAAGTTGCAACTTATTAGTATGAGTATCGTATTAATCCTATTAAGCCCTGGGCTGGGGTGTTACATCCTCACCCCCTTAAGAGATTGACGTCCTCGTCGATCAACCCTAGGCCAGGAACCTCCTCTCTTGGCCACGTCCGTGTGTCCAGTGCCAGCGCATGTGCCATGCTGTGTGACCACTCTGGATCCACACCAGCCATGCGTACTATGCCTGCGCAACTGCGACACACGCGCCCGTGAAACCGCGAGAGTCGGCTCTGATACCATTTGTAACATCCCGCCTCCTCGAGACCGGGCCCGCTTACATCTGACAGCTTTAATAGGACCAATACTGCCCTCACAGACCAACACTAGTCTTTTCTGCGCACTTTGTCCTCACTCATGCGCACCCGGGAACGAATTTCAGGTCGGTCACCCATCCTAAAATTGCTCCAGGCCAAACACGCTTAACCTTGGAGTTCTTTCGAGATGAGCTTCCAGAAAAGAAGTTGCAACTTATTGGTATGAGTATCATATTAATCCTATTAAGCCCTGGGCTGGGGTGTTACATCATAAGCGATCAACTCTCTGAGGAAGAAACTTTTCGATTGATTACAGTTCTAGAGAAGCATAGATCCGCTTTTGGCTATTCACTCCAAGATCTTAAAGGAATCAGTCCTGTTCTTTGCACCCATCGCATTCCTACAGACCCTGAGATAACACCTTCTAGAGAACCATAATGTAGGTTGAATAATGCGATGAGAGGTTATTAAGAAAGAGGTCTTGAAGCTGTTACATGCCGGGATCATATATTCTGTGCCATATAATGAGTGGGTAAGCCCTGTGCAAGTTGTGCCTAAGAAGAGAGGCATGACAGTTGTTAAGAATGGTAAGAATGAATTAATCCCATAAAAAACTGTCACTGGATGGCAGATGTGTATTGATTACCAAAAGCTTAACAAGGCAACAAAGAAAGATCATTTTCCACTTCCCTTCATTGATGAGATGTCAGAGAGGATGGCAAATCACTCTTTCTTCTGTTTTTTCTTGATGGGTATTCGGGATATCATCAAATACCGATCCATCCGGATGACCGTAACAAAACCACTTTTACATGTCCATACGGAACTTATGCTTACCGTAGAATGTCTTTTGGACTATGTAATGCTCCAGCTTCATTTCAAAGATGCATGATTTCTATATTTTCTGATATGATTGAAGTGATAATGGAAGTTTTCATGGATGACTTTTTTTGTATATGGAAAAACTTTCAATAAATGCCTTGAAAACTTAGATAAGATTTTGCAAAGATGTGAGGAAAAGCACTTAGTCCTTAATTGGGAAAAATGTCATTTTATGGTTAGAGAGGAAATAGTGCTTGGACATCTAGTGTCTGAAAGAGGGATAGAGGTAGACAAAGCTAAAATTGAAGTGATTGAACAACTACCTCCTCCCATTAATGTTAAAGGAATTCAAAGTTTCCTAGGTCATGCAGGTTTTTATCGATGGTTCATATATAACTTTTTATACATTGCTAGACCTCTAACAAACCTATTAGCTAAGGATGTTTCCTTTGAATTTGATGACGCATGCTTAGAAGCTTTTGAAACTCTTAAGAAAGCACTTATCTCTGCACTAATTATTCAACCCCCTGATTGGTCGCTGCCTTTTGATTTGATGTGTGATGCAAGTGATTATGCTGTGGGGCAGTTTTGGGACAAACTAAAGACAAGAGCCATCACGCAATTGCATACGCTAGCAAAACTTTGACAGGACCTCAACTTAACTATGTAACTACTGAAAAAGAGCTTCGGCTATTGCTTTTGCTATAAACAAATTTAGATCTTACTTAGTAGGAGCAAAGGTAATTGTATATACTGATCATGCTACTCTTAAGTACCTGCTCACTAAGAAAGATGCCAAACCCCGACTCATAAGATGGATTTTGCTACTCCAAGAATTTGACTTAGAAATAAAAGATAAAAGGGGAGTAGAAAATCCTGTTGCCGATCACTTGTCTAGAATGCAGTTTAAGAATATGCAGGAACTACCAATCAATGACTCCCTTTGAGACGACACGCTCTACGCTATCTCCAGATCAGATCCCTGGTACGCGAATATTATCAATTTTATGGTTGCAGGATATGCTATGATGCATAGATACTCTAGGGGGGTCCGTATCCCGTATCCAATACGCCGCGGATATGGATATGCCGTGGATACGTATCCAAGCCGTACTAGAGATTGTGGATACGTACTAACATGGATACTGGTATCCGATACATTGGTGCTGGTTTAGATACGGCCCAACTAGCTAAACTGGTCCATCCGACCATCCAACAGCAGCCGTATGACCTCCCACCACAAGCCCGCACCTATGCATGCTGTCGTGAGTCCTGATTCGCCCAATGGACCGACGGGTGACAGTCAAGGCGGCAATATATCCTCCGATGATCCGGAACTCTCCCTAGTCCTTACGCCCGCTCATTAGTTGGCTAGCAGCATTATTGACAGTTGACACACTACACATTCTCTCGTCATCATGTGCTATATGATATAATGATATTTTTTTGTTGACTTCATTAGTACGAGTATAGCCCCTGTGCACTCAAAATCTCAAATTATCCTACGTAAGTGCTGGTGGTTTAACTAATATAAGTTGATAAACACCATTTATTTACTAGTATTATGTTATTTTATATTAATAATGTATAGTTATTAACATAAAATAAAATATCTTAAGGCGTATCCCCGTGTCACTGTTTTTTAGAGAATAGCGTATCTGCGTATCCGATACGTATCGTATCCGATACTTGTATCCGTATCTAGGCAACTTAGAGGATATGTACCACCAGGGGCAAATAGGAGAAAGCTCATCTATGAAAGCCGTCTACACATATGGGATGATCCTTACCTCTTCCGAGTGTGCTCTAATGGATTACTCCAAAGATGTGTACCCACTGAGGAAGGACTACGGATTATTGAAAGATGTCACTCATCACTATATGGAGGTCATTATGGAGCGTTCCGCACTCATGCAAAGATTTGGCAAAGTGGATTCTTTTGGCCGACCATGTATGAAGACACTAGGAACTTCATCCGAAGATGTGGAGCATGTCAGAGGCACGGCAATATCAATTCTAGAGACGCTATGCCACTCACCAACAATCTTCAGATAGAGCTCTTTGATGTCTAGGGTATTGACTACATGGGACCATTTCCAAAATCGGGTAACTATGAGTACGTTCTAGTGGCAGTTGACTATGTTTCAAAATGGGTAGAAACCATGCCATGCAAAGCTGCAAATTCCAAGAACTTCAAGAAGATGTTTCATGAGACAATATTTCCAAGATTCGGTGTTCCAAGGATAGTGATTAGTGATGGAGGAACTCACTTCATTGACAAGGACTTTCTCAAGTACTTGATGAAGCAAGGAATCCAATATTATGTAGCCACTCCTTACCATCCTCAAACGAGTGGCCAAGTAGAGACTTCCAATAAGCAAATCAAGAACATTCTACAAAAGACAGTCAATGAGATGGGAACTGTTTGGAAGGAAAAGCTACCCGACGCATTATGGGCATACCGAACAGCATACAAGACACCTCTTAGCATGCACCTTATCAACTTGTCTACGGAAAGACCTGTCACTTGCCAGTAGAGCTTAAGTTCAAGGCTCATTGGGCAATCAAGAGATGGAACATGGATTTAGAAGCTGCCGGGACAAGACGAAAGATGCAACTCTTGGAACTAGATGAATGGCGAGAGAAGGCAGATCACAATACCAAGATCTATAAAGAGAGGACCAAAAGGTGGCACGATAAGCGAATCAAGAAGAACTTCAGCCCTAGAGATAAAGTGCTATTATTTAATTCCAGGGTGAGGTTATTCGGGCATGGTAAACTACGAAGCAAGTGGGAAGGACCATTCACGGTGGTAAATGCATCATCATATGGAGCGATAACACTTCAAAACAATGAAGGTACATTATTCAAGGTAAATGGCCAATGCCTTAAGATTTTTCTAGAACCTTTTAGACCACCCGAAGAATTAGATGAAATTTATTTTCTAGCTTTCCCCTAATTTATTAAAACTAAAAACTCCGTCGCAAATTGGGCAAAGGCGGGAGAAAAATTGGAGAGATAACGGGCCAAGAATTCACCCCGCGGAAGGGCACGATTCGGGCCGGGGGGGGGACCGGCGGTCCCACCCCAGACCGGTCGGTCTGCCCAGGTGCCGCCTCGCGGTCCACCGCCTCTCGGTGTGTAGCTTGTTCCGTTAGGATTTCGGATATTCTGCCGCAATGCGCATCCACCGCCGCCTGTTCGCGATAGATCGCCGTATGGATTAGGATGGAATGCCCCCTACCTCAAGTTACCAGGACTATATAAAGACCCCCTGGGGTCATTCTCCTCTCATCCCAAAAGCTCTCCTTTCTCAACCCTTAGCAAGGAAGCTCTCCACCTCTCCACCTTTCACCAAATGGCAAGCCTAAACCACCCATACACAGTCGAAGAGCCGGAGGACGTCCTCCCACTAGCGGTCATCCCGCCAAAGCAGTTGGCAGTGGTGCCCCCAAAGGAGATCGTCCCGGTGCCACCGCAGGAGTCGTCCGAGCTCGACCTCGAGGAGCTCCAATGGAGGAGACCTTCTATGCCCAGGCTATCAAGAGGCCTGCCATCGCTCCACCAGCTCATCAACCGCTCCTGGGTGACAAGCCACGACAGCCAGGTCAACTTAGCATCGCTCTCCCCTAAGGCACCAAGTTACTATCTCCTAGAGAGGGGGAGAGGCTGCTGGGAGTCACCACCAAGTTTGGGATGGTGACTGGTGCAAAGTACACCACTAAGAAGCCCGAGTGACTCTGAAGGGTGTGTGGGTGGACCCCAGCAATGTGAAGTTCAATCCACCGCCAAGAGCCAATCCGGAGCCCCCCGAAGAAGAAGGCGAGGACTGCACCAGCCCCAAGACAACCTCACCTGTCTTTGGCCACATTAGAGACTAGAATAGATCTCCAGGCCCAAGCCCTCTCTGATGCACTAAAGGTCCTGGGGACCACTGTGCAACGTATAGGAAACTTAGAGGTTAAGCATGAGCGGCTACATGGCAAGCATAAAGCGCTCAAGGCTAGGGTCAAGGAGCTAGAGAAGAAGAACTAGAGATCGAGATGAGTAGGCACACGTATAATAAATATTAGTTAGTTCGCTTGATTAGTTAGTCAATTCAGATTTGTTTGCTTAAGTTAGGATTTGATTCATTGATTGTGTAATAAATGTGCCTACCGATAATAAAGAAGTTGAGTCTTTAAAGTCATCATCTCTCTCTATGGATATATGTTTGCTTTTGTCTCCACCTTGTTGTGCATAAAAGGAAACAGGAAACAAGTGTGGGAGGGACAACTCACAAGAACTCAGAAGGAAAAACCAAGCATACAGGACAACAGGAATCAGGTACGCACTCCAAACACTCTCATATATTACCACTGAGCTTAATTGAATATCTTTTAATAAAACATGATTGCACCTGAAGGATGAGTAGCTTAGTCATGACTTAAGGCAAGAATCACATAATTCATTTCCTATACACTTGCTGTTGTTGGGAACTCTTTATAGGGACCTCATGCCTCTTAAGTTGTTGACAAGTAAGAGATAGTAGAACATGAGAACCTGAATTTCTATGCCTAAGTTATAGGAGCATTCATTTCAAAACATAAAAACAATAGCTACGCTACTCATCTGTGGTTTTTAATTGCCTATAAAGCCTACATGATCATAAACTTTCTACATAAGTTGCTTGTCTTGCACTAAGCTCTGTCAGCCTTTGAGACCCGTGTTGTAGAGATTTATCATGCTTCCAAGATCAAAGATCCACTTACACTCCACATATGCACTATCCCTACACTGGGGGTAGGTGCAACCTCCTCCATCCACATAGAAAATGTGTTGCTCTTACACTGAGAGTACGCACCCAAAAAGATAACATTATTAGAAATCTCTATTTTGCAAAAAGTTTTCGTGCAGGATGACATGGGTTATGCAAAAAGAAAAAGAGAGTTTAAAAAGAAAAATGGACAAGGGTCCAATTGTTAAAAGAATAATAGGCACTCAGATGCCTAGCTCTCTGAAAAAAATCTATGATAGCCCATTGTCTTCAAGCACTCCAATTCAAGCAAGAGAGATATATCCTTCAAAGTATGAGCATAATAGAATTAGGATAGCCACCATATATTCCACACACATACACATCTTGATCTAGGAGTATGACACCTCTCTCCTTGGGACTCTTATGCTGGCTCAGTGATGTGTAAGGTAAGTATACTATTCCTTGCCAAACCTTCAACTTCACATAAGCCTATTAGAGGTAAGTTGCAAGGAAAGGTATTCACTCATTCATGCCTAAGTGAGAATCCACAAATACTACATATAATGAGTGATTTGAGAGTACCACATCGAGGAGCAGGTAAGCTATGCTTTATTTCATAAATCTTGCAAAAACCTCCAATGGACTTGGCAGTGAGATAAAGGTAATCTGTTCAGCTGTTCTACTTTTCAACTTCCTAAAGTTGCATGATAGACACTTTGAACCTCACAGTGCAGGTCTGACCAGGAATAAGTGTGGGGGTGTTGTTGACGGTCCTTAACGTTCAAATCTAACCGTCAACCAACCTTCCAAAATGATATAAAAGCAATTCATCGACCTAGAAGTAGGGCTTTGACTAACGAATTCCATGAGTTTTGGTGAATCAATGGTTTTGCAGGTATACACTGGAAATGACATGCTTTTGAGCTATAATGCAATGTAGAATGCACGATTGGACGCCACGGCTACACAGGAAGGTTCTAGAAGGGACGAGAAGACACTGGACCGAAGGGGAGGACCAGCGGCCACCGGGCCGAGCCCGGCCGTCTCGGCCCGATGCTGCGTTCGGGGTGGCCGGTTCGCCCGGTTTACTCCACTGCCTTTAAATATTGATCTCCACCATCCGCCAATGTCAGTTTGATCCAAGGGCTCACGTTGATTCGCCAAGGCTATAAAAGGAGAGGCAACCCCCGGGAGGAGGATCCATTCTGAAGAAGAAGAGCTTTTGCGAGAAACCCTAATTAGGATCCCGGGAGGTGTCCCTTGAATGGATGACCTCTCGAGTTAGCATTCCAAGAAAGAGCTAGTTCTATACCTCTAGAAGCTAGTTCTTATCAGAAATAGAGAGATAGAGTTAAAGAGAGAGTTTTGGAGGAGTATCAGCCTGTCGATGCTACCTCTATGGCTTGTATCTGAGATTGCTTCAAAATTGACTTCTGAGTTCAAGTAAGTAACATTGTTTACCTTGCTGTACTGGTTTGTGACTCTTTTGAGTACTTTAATCCTTATAGCTCTTGGGTTAGAGTAGTATTCGTAGCGTAAGCGTGGTGCTTAGACTCTGTTACTTGTAGATGTACCCTATCATCCGGATTTGGTGGTAGCTCGCGGAGGTGACTTTATAGCTCCATTGAATCTTATATATTCCACTATCCCATCGGTAGGCCGAGCAGGAGAATAATTGGTAGTCGGGTTATAGTTTTGCATGTGCTCCTCTATCCAATTCCCCAGTAAAACATCCTAATCATATCTTACTTGAGCCTGAATTAGAAGCCTTAGTTCTCTTCTCTATATCCCTATCTTCTACAGCCTTGTTTGCTACTCAGGTGGTTAAGTTATAGTTTAGAAGACCCTCACACATCTTCCTTTGGGTTCGATATTAAAATTGGGTATATTCATCCGGTGAAGTGCTACAACGTATCCGTGCGCCTGCGGAATTATTCAGTAGGCATTAACAGATACCAACAGATGCTGATGACGATGTTTGCCTTCGCGGTTAAGTTTTGTGATAATTTTGCACTCTAATCCCTCTTTCACACTTTTGTGGAATAATCTCTAGAAAATATAGAATATGCAAAACTCGTGGAAATTGTCAGTAACCCTTAGTGTCGTGTATCCTTTTGTGTCTAAAGTTCTAATAAAAGTTGACGTTATCCACCGTCAATAGTGAGCCCGTGATAGAAAGTCTGCATAAAGAGCCTATTCTCCATCCCATGATGAGGATATTCTGATATGTAGTCTTGAAAGCATTCCTATGCCTCTGAGACTGACTCATCATGTTGTTGCTGGAAACTTGAGATCTTCCCCCTTAGGGCACTTGTCTTACCCATAGGAAAGAACCTTGACAGAAAAGTTGTGGAGCACTTGTCCAAGTTGTATGATTATCTTTGTTGTTGTAGAACCATTGCTTTGCCTTCTCAATAGTGAGAATGGGAAAAGACACAGCAGTATAGTGTCTCTTGGTACATCCTTCATCTTGAAAGTGCTGCAAATCTCCAGGAAGTGTAGGAGATGAGCACTTGCATCTTCATGTGCTTTTCCACAAAATAGGTTGGTTTGCACCATGGTGATAAGAGCTGGCTTGAGCTCGAATCCCTTCTCTCCAACTTTGATATTAGGTCTAGTACGGATGTTGTTGGTAGTTGGAGCGAAGAACTCACGCAGTGACTTATCAGCCATTTCCTCGAAAGCTGGTATCCCTCTTGTTGTTCTTCTTCTTCACTTATTGGAGCTTGCTCCTCCAAAGAACGAACCTCAGCGGTGCATGTCTTTGATGGAGATTCAAAGATATCCCTCACTTGCTGAAAGTTCCTTCTTCGAAAGAGTTTCTTTAGATTTTCAATGTAGTTATCTGGCAGATCAAAACCACTCATTCATTACCCTGCATAAGATATCACAAAGATAGAAAGCACAAAGGTAAGCCTGTATTGAGTAGGAATCTATGGTTTTCTCTATTTCATTAGTTTATTAGGTCTATCGCTATTCCTTTTTACACTCGCCATTACCTTCTCCGGCAACGACGCCAAAAATGCTTGTTGACACTCCTTAATATCACTACAAAAATAGATATAAAACCTATCCCCAGCAACGGTACCAAAAATACAGGTGAGCATATCATAGCATCGCTACTAAAGCGCCAAGTTGTCATCCCCAGCTATGACATCAGGAGTGTGGTATTAAATCATACGACCATTTAGAATACAGAAATAGTATCCGTAAGCGCATATATTAAATACCATTGTAGCATTTTACCCAGAGTATTATCAGGTTGTCAATTATATTTTCCCATGGGAAGGTCTATGGGGTATACGTGTAGGATAGCTGGATAACCTAGAGTGTAATAAATATGCATAACTATGTCCTCGCTACTCAATGCAGGGGTAAGTCATAAGATAAATAATAAAGATAAGTGTAAATCATTAGCGTAAATAGATAGACTCCTAGCTATATCATTAAGGTTACTAGCAGAACATCAAGAGATATTCCTAAGTTATTCCTAGCAACATGCCAATGCATACTATGGTTAGTGCAATTACAGCTAGTAGTCATCGCTAAGGTTAGTATCATATCTACTCATAGTGGACATACATGGGAAGTTTCAGAACATAGCATACCCTTTCTTCGTATATAAGCCTTACTGTGCCTATTAACGGGGTTAGAATACATAGGACTCAATGGGGTCACCACACCCACGATCTATCAAATCCAGCCTATAGGGTGCATTCACAGGTAAACAACATATAAGCACCACGCTTATACAATGTTGACCACTCACCCAACGATCAATGAGATGAGCGCTATACGAACCTATGAATAAGTATAATGTTAATCTAGCTATACTAAGCATATAACCACAATAGACAAAGAACATAATAACTATGAATATAAGCAGATAAGTATTCATCAATTCAATTGTAGCAATCATATAATCTATACAATGAAAGAGAACAAAGGTGAGAGGAGGTAGAACTATACCAAATCCAAGCTCTTGATGGCTCCAGAATCCAAGCCTTCGCTTGCCTCCCTCTAGTTCCAGCTAGCTATCTAGGTCCTAACTAAGAAGCTCTGATTAGGGCTTCTGGCTGATGATCAGACTTCAAATGAGAATGAATGAATGTGCCTCCCTCACGGGGGGTCCTGCCCTTCTTTTATAGCCCTAGACGATGATCGTGAGCCATCGGATCAAACCAACTTTGACGAACAGCTGAGATTGAAACCCTAAGGCGGTGGAGCAACCTGGGCGAAGCGGGTCGCAAATGGACCAGGGCCAGACCGGCCGGTCTGGGGTGGGACCGGCGGTCCCACCTGGTGGCCTCTGGCCCTCTCCCTCGGCGTGGTGTCTTCTGGTCTCTTCTGGAATCTTCCTGCATTGCCGTGGGCCCGATTTCCCGTTCTATGTTCTGATAAACTCCTGGGATTGCGTCTTTTCCAGTTTACACCTACAAAAACAGTGAAACACCAAAACTCATGGAATTCTATCAGTGCAAACCCTATATCTACTTTGGTGATCGCAATTGTATCCTTTTCCATGGCTAGTTGATGGTTAAATTCATACATTAACGACTGTCAACAACATCTTGATTCGATTGCATGACTTATTTCTCTATGGATCCATTGTTTGACTTTATGTTGATAGTCATTACACACCAAATATAATCCTAAACTATTGCATAAAATGATATAAAATGAACTACAAAGCATAGTTATAGGTTTTAATTCTAACAAGTTCCACGAGTTTTGGTGATCTCACTTGCGTTGCAGGAGTATACAATTTTCTATTAAATAAAAATATCTCAAATAAGGAATTGGACTGCACCATTGCAACGGCTCATCGAGACGATCAAAACGGACATATCATTTGCCCTATTCAGAGTCTAGAATCAAGAGATATCAACTCCACATTAAAACATGCGCCATTAGGCTCCTAAAAGGTCAAGAAAACACGTCGTCGAAGCGGATCTGGATTGGGCTTAGGCCCAGGCCGGCTGGCACCACTCTACGGCCTCTCACGTCCATCTTCCGGAAGCTTCTTCTACCACCTTCAAGGATGCATCTCCACTGTACCTTAAGTCGGTTTGATCAAAGGGCTCACGTTTCTCCCACCAGGCTATAAATACAGGGCCAGACCCCCTCCCTAGGGGCACCACATTGTTATGGAGATGTAGAGGTATCCCTCAAAAGGATGATCTCTCACCTCTAGAGAATTAGGGCTAGACTTTCCAATGTAGTAGATTAGTTCTAGTTGAGAGCTAGGGAGAGCGGCGCTACGCTCAGGATCTGGAGAAGTCTTCAGAGATTTGGTATGTCTTTGTATTTGTTCTTGTAAGACTTATGCTTTAATATATTTTATCTTTTCTATTTACTTTTATGCATTACATTTGATTGGTTAGTATAGTTATTATAGTTTAGCATGGGATCTCTACCTGTATTAGATACTATAGTTATCACGTGTGACTAGAGTAGTAATCGATAGTGCAGACATGGCGTCTAGGCTATAGGTTATCTAAGTTTACGCCCAATTCTTACGGTTAGTTGTGGTAGCCCCAGAGGTGACAGCTCTGTTAGGCCTTGTATTCCACCATATCGGAGTTGGTGTGTTATAGAGCTTTTAGGCAGCCTTCCCCAACTATCTTCTTCCCAGTCTTATTCGAGAGTTGGAAAGGTGCTGCTGCTCCAAAGTGCTATTGTGTGATTGCTTTATCTACCATGAATCGGTTATATAGAACCAAAGTAATAGAGAAGTATTCAGGAACCTTAAACTCTCCTGTTTCCCTCTCACTTTAGCTATCTACTTTTTTATCATAGAATTCTCCTGTGTGTCGTTTACCTATAACTCCTATCATTTGTCATTTACCCCTACTTTAGTCTAGTTGGTGTATTAGTTAGTAGATATATGATGGTGAACTATCAATGTCTTTATCCATTGTTTCCCAGTGGTAAAATATAAATAACAATACCTGGAATACTCTCGGTAAAATGCTACAATGGTGTACTGTGCGCTTGCAGAATCCTTCATATTTTACTTGTGCATAAGAAATACCAATAAGCATTTTTGGCGCCGTTGCCGGGGAAACAATTGGCGTAAAGATTTTGATAATGATCTTGATATCTGCTAATCTAGTCTGCTACTAGCTTTAGTAGGATTACCCCTGTTTTGTTGAGTTGTGGAATAAGCAGGATATCAACCGTCTCAACCTTCTAGCAAAATTCCACAAGAACAAGACATGGGAGATTTTAAAGAACTTAGGGTGCCTGAACATTCATGATCCATCAACATGAAACCCTACCATCTCACAGGTATGTATAAACATTTATATATATTTGTCTAACCATGTCTAGATTGGAGAAGAAAAGTCATCATCAGATGAATTCAAAGTTCATCATATGTGACGAACATGGACGCTGCATAACTCATAAATTTCATTGTGAGTCATGGTAAGTATGATCAAGAAAAGTGAGAAAGTCTTCTTCATGGACTTAAAATTTGATGAGTAGTTATTCTATTACATTCCACTGCATGTTTACTTTGAACAATCCATCCATCCACTCCATCTCATATCAAATCCACAGCATGTTTAGTTCTTTTGCACGTATGCATGTCACTTGCATCTTCATCTAAAAACACACAAAAACATTCTCTCCATGATCATGCTTTCATCTCTATCTAAGTAGATCTCTATGTGCTTTCATGCTACCTTTTTGTTTGCTATAGTATGCTTTAGTTTAGAAGTACTGAATATACTTTCATAGGCTTTTAAATTAAGCATGGTGCTTAGGTTAAATAGCCTACGTTAATCAAATTAGACATGGAGTCCGGTTTCGTTATTGAACTGGAACCTACTTGTGTAGACATTGGTTATTTGTTGGACTAACCCCTGCAGAAAATTCTTAAACTCACTTCGGGTAAGTCAAGAGATGAATTCATACCGGAGATGAAGCAAGGCATATGATAAACTCCAATAACTTTCAACAAAGAAGGCACACTCAACCTTTATGGAAAAATAGTGAGTATAACAATTATTTAATCTATCCTTTGTTGCATGTTACCATTGTCTTGAACCACATAAAAGTGCAGCTACCAACAAAAATTGTTAGAAGAAATCTATGCTAAAGTAATCCTAAAAGCCCATACTTTCATTAGCATAGATGAAATTCGCATGAATTAGATGGACCATAACCTACATTCCAAACTTGTTGCAATGCTTCGGGTATGTGTCCACTAACATTTATGCAGGAAAGAAAGAATAAATGTCTGATCATGGTTTGAAACGAAAAGAAAGGAGAACAAGTATATAGAAAGGACTAAGATGGAAAGAAATGGATGAAAGAACACTTCAACACCTTCTACACCTCACCATGATAGTGGACCAATGACCTTGCAAGACATAAGATATGTTTACCCAAGCCTCATGCAACTTTAAACTACATTCAACATCTTATACCACGTTGTTAATTGTCTTGGTTATCCATACCTTATGTCATGCTGATTTTGCTAAAACTTAAAACAAATAAAATACTCTTTTGGTTCACCTACATATTCTTGGTTCTATTTGAATAAATATCTCTAGTCTTTTGAACTTTCTTACTCTATTATAAGTATGCTTCAGAATGTTACTTAAACATTATAACATCAAAGCATATTTATATAAGAATTTGGTTGTATATACTGACTATCCTCTCCTCAGTATAAAAATGTTTAAATCATATTAGGAGACTTTATAGAATCAAATCAAAGTTAGAGGTATTCTTTAAAATTATATCTTTGCCTTAACCTTGTTTGAAAATTTGAAATAATGGTGAATTATTTAAAACATGGGCTACAAGTTAATCTTTAACTCCTTGGCAAACATTATCCATACCTTAAATAAATAGTATATTCCTTCGGTATGTGTTGTCTACTAATCCCTTGCAGAGAAGAAATAATGAGAGATGCAGAAGTTTGAAAGAGTGAGAAAGGAGTACAACATATGAGACAAGATGCTAATGAACAACTCAAGATGCAAGAAAGTAAAAGACCATTGAAATTCATCTACCTTCTACCACATGGTGTCATCATGCTCTAGTAATAAAGGTAACATCTTAAAGGTAAGTGGTCGTTATTTCCTCTTAATCTTAGAGTACACATCATAGCAGCATTCTCTTAATCTCAATCTTAACCAAATAAGCACAAATATGATTTATCTTATTTTTAGAAGATGATAGTCATTATGTTAATCTTGATCTCTACCGGTAAAACATAGCCAGGGCAATCGTTCACATGGCAGACAAAATCCACCGCGACTTCCCTCTTCCTCGGCGATATTTTACGGCACCGACAGGTGGGGCTACACCCATACCATCTAACGCCGATCGCTCCTGCTACTGCCGCTCGGAATCTCGGCCGCCACCTCCTTACACCACCCCCTCCTCCGTCGCCCAGCTGCCGGCACTGGCACAGTACGTAGGTCTCTGTGGCGGCACTGCCTCCGCCCTCCGCATCCTGGCCCCACGCCACAGGAGCCGCGGCAAGCCTCCGCATCCTAGCCCCACGCTGCAGGAGTCTCGACGGCCGTGGGGATTGAAGTGGGGTATGAGCCTGTGAGGAAGGCGGGGCCAATGACCATGACCGGCCGCCGGCGTGCTGCTCGCACTCCATGAGACAGAGAATGAGCAGAAGAGGCGGATTTGACTGCTGCAACCCCTACACCGTGCCCTTCGCCGCCGCCCCGCCACCGGCTCCATGAATAACGCGGTGGGTCCCTACTGCAGCACCGGCATCCGCATCCCACGCGCCGGCCCGAAGACTCACAGCCGCCGCCCTTGAAGCCTCCGCTACATTCGCGTATGTGTTCATCTCCTGGCTCCCTCGAGTCATTTGCATTTTGAGTCCGTGAATGGCGGCAGCGACAGCGAGAACTTAAGGCCGGTAATGTCGAAGCGCCTGGGCCTGCTACGTCGCACACGCTGTGGTGCAGGTGGGGGAGAGGGCCTTGGGCTATCGCACCATGGGTGACGCGTTGGCCACCCGTGTCGTGCTCAACGCAGCCACAAGTGCATGTTTCCATATAGATCCAGGTCCCTTGCTCTCTTTCTCACTATACAAGAGCAGCTGCAGCTAACTGGCTGCGAGTACTACTTACCGCTGCAGTATAGTTATGGCAGTGGTTCTCGTGCACCTGCAGCTGGGCGTGGGAGCTCGTCACAGGTAGTATGTGGATCCTGATGTCCCTTCTGTATCAATCTGCTAGGCGATTGATTGAATCGAGTAGGAGCTTCAAATTCTGTCTCAATGAAGTGAGGAATAATGCATCTTAAGCCAGGGATGCCCCCCTATGGCCCTATCCTCTCCATGACAAACTAGACATGTTCTCCCGAAGGGAAAAAGTATGACCTAGCTGAGAGAATGGCCTAGCTGTTGTGCAGAATGTGTTCGGCAAAATGCCATAGAGGTAGTGAGACATCTGTTTTTTTTTCTCTTTTTGTGTCCAATGAAGCATTAAGATCCTAGACAGCTTTATGGTTCAGAATTTGGTGTAACTAAGAGGTAGTGAGATATTCATTTTAATTTTTTTTCTCTGGGATTGTTTGTTATTACCGTCCCCCCCCCCAAAAGAGGTAGTGATGAGGCACTGGTGCTGGATTTGTGGCTCAGGGTAGGAGGAGCATTGAAGGAGATGGTTTGCTTTGGTTGGAGCCACAACATATCTGTGGTTATGGTGATGATGTTTGGGCCTCAGGGATTTTGGAATTAGCATGATGCTTGCTGAATGAGGATGAATATTGCTTGTGGTCATGAGTGAGGAAGTGAGGGAGAACGCTAGCTAGGTGAATAATCTACTGCTGGTTGTTGCTGACAGGAAGAAGGAATTGCTGGTTGTTGTTTCTGTCTTGGTGGAGAAATGAACAGGGAGGAGATTTGAGCTGTTCCATGCCCATCTGTTGTAAGAAAAACAAGCTAGCTTTATGTTTTTTCCTGGTTGAGTTTTTTTTGTTATTGTTGTCGAATCCACTACATGACTACTAATTTTGAACCATTGACCAGTTAATCTTACTAGGGGTTTTGACTGATGATTACAAGGTGTCGCATCCATCTGTGCATATTGTTCTGCCCTTGATGTTTAAGACTAGGAGGAGAGTTCCCTATTTTATTGGTGGAAACAATTCACTAGGTCATTAGTTAAATAATCTATATTTCTGATAAGCAAAGTATCTTGGATCAGTTAAGTCCATACAAACTGGTAGCCTATGTTTGTTGTACAGTTCACACTTGCATAATTTGTTTCTCCTCAATATTTAAGAGGAAATGAACAAAAGATTAAATCGCTACAATGAATTAAAAAAGTCCAGGTGTTGTATTTAAGTATATGCCTGTGCCTTTGTCATCTCCAGTCAAATTAGAAATTACCAAGATCATTTAGCAAAGGATTACATAATTCATATAAGAAGAGCTAAGGAGTAGCACTGTACTTCATATATAAATGCAGGTAGTTTAAGTTCTAAACAGATGGTGCCCTTGCAAAGTGAAGTGCTCCTAGCCCACTGCCGCATGTGCGCTTGACCTATTGTACTTCATTTCTGGTAGGGTTTTGGCATAGGGTTATCGATCAACTCATTCAGTTATCTTGGGTTACTACTTCCCTATATGGAAGTCTGTATATAGGTTGTCTTTCTGTGGCTACCATGCATAACAATAACGTGAATGGTGTACTGTCTTTTTCTATGATTTTTTAAAAAGTTAATAATATCTTTGTAAAGCAAGGTAATAATGTGAACAATGTGTTTTTTATTCTCAAGGAAACAAAAGAGAAGAGGATGAAAGGAAGCTTGTGTTGTTGATGCATGATGTGTTCGAAATTGGTTTCAACATCTACTATGCCTTTCATATAGCCAGCCAGAGATCAGCTAGAAGAGAGTTCAAAACGAAATGGCTTCAGTCAAGGTAGGAACCACTGGAGTGAGACGTGCTCTGATGACTATTGCTCTCTATACAAACTTCATTATTTCGTTGTACAATTTTCCAGTTACTACGAGTTACAAATGACACAACTCCAGGTTGTTCAAAAAGGTGACAGAGGCCACACGTCATGAGTTTGACTTGAATCAGAAATGTTGGAGCAAGATCAGATCCAAGAGCAGTTTTGTGCTTTTTATATTTTTGCTCCTTTATTACCCATTGGCTGCACTAATGAGGATATGAATTCTGATTTGTAGCTTATAGGATTAGTGATTTGGTGTATTTACAAGGTACAAGTAAATTATACAAATTACTATTTGATTGCGAGGTTTAAGGAGCCTAGGAAATTCCTTGGAGGGGGTTCCAAGAAATGGTTTATATAGGTTACATGTGTACATATTGTTCGACTGGACATGTGGGCCTGCAACTGTATATTGCCTCTTGAGTAGTTAAAGGGTAACCCTGAATGATATAGGGATATTGTTGTACAAATTTGAATTATATTAGCACATGATGAAATATGAATTATTGTGGCATTATTAGATCCCGTTGCAACGCACGGGCATGATCCTAGTAACTTATAAAGATGAACAATCCTTCCATAGGTTAAGTAACTCCACTCTTTTATCTTATAAGCTTAAATGCCATATTTATACTTTTGATATTCTCACCCAAGATATAAATGAACAATGTGAAAAGACATCAATCTTATTGTGCCTAAGGTTAGAGAATGAATAAATTTCTGGTTCTATTGGTGTTTTCTCACCTATAGAGCCCATGCACTTGATCTCTACCTTGTCTTTATGAGCAGAACACACTTCAAGCAAAGTGTGGGGAGATTTCCCAAATTCTACAACTGGGAGTTCTAAACTAGTAACAATGATGCACATAAGATTAGCTTCGAGATGCTAACAAAGAGAAAAGAAGAAGGTGGCACCACCATTGGAAGCGCCACTAGTAGAGACACCACCTCAATCCTTATCCTTAGGAGCAAACCAAAGTACTTGATTAATGAACTACCGCAAGGAGAAGTCCAGTTTGGAGGACTCAAAACATCGAACCCTCACCGTGAGGTAACATCGGTAGTTATCCATATTTACCTAGAGTATTGCATGTTATATTTTCTCTTAAGCATGTTTACTTTTTCTCGCACTATTATTGCATAGAAAACAAACAACAATAAATAGGCATGCATTAGGCTGAATTCATCCTAAAAACTTAAAGCCCCATGTGAGTTTCTCTCGGTGTGTGAAAGTCTATAGGAATTTTTACTGTGGTGGCATAAAAATATTAAAAAATATTATGCATAGATGTTTTTCTTTGCTACATAAAAATAGAAAAATCTAAAAATACTAGATGAGCATCCTGCTGTAATCTTTGCCACTTGAAAAATATTTCTAAAGTTCCATAGCACCCAATCCTTGAAACGGCTAACCACAAACTATTTCTAATCCGTTCCACAAGTTTTGGTGTTTTGTGAGAGCTTTTTGTAGGATGACTTGAAGAGCTAGTTTACCTAGAAGCCCGCATTTTCACTCCTCATTGTACACCTTCCCGACATATAGTTACCTATTGTGTGAAGGAAGTAACTTCCCGAGGGATGAGATTGAGATGTCCCTAGCAACACTTGCTCTCATAAGCACAAGCTCCTTCATTAGGATCACTCAGTTTCAATGCTCAACCACGACAACAACTAGCTTGGGGGAAGGTATCCCCTAGTTATCAGGTAAGTATACCTATGCGATTATCGAGTCTTTCTCATAGTCATAAAATACCAAAAATATATGGGCACATGAAGGTCCATGTTTTGTCTTTGTGAGTCTTTAAAATGTAAAACCAAATAAAAATATGTGTCTAGTTATGAGTCAATAAATAGCCAAGCTCTAGAGATGATCTTAAAGAAAAAATTGATAGCTCTTGAAGTGCCTAGTTGCTAGACTTAAGTTTTCCTAAGTGTTGGCTTAAACTATTTTGACACAAAGATTTACTTTGAGCCTGAAACTTGTGGGTTGCATATGCTTGAGCTAAGTCTAGGTGATTGATTGATATGATTGAAAAAGTTTGAGCTACTGTTTATCTTGTTCTAAGTGACACTGGAGTTCTGGAGATTTCTTTTGAAAAATACAAAACCTTACATGATGAGCTCCTGTATGACAAAGCGTACATTCCTACCAAACCCAAATATGATATCTAGGCTAGATAAACTTCCACATATATGCTGCTTGTCTTGCATTAAGTTTTGTCAACCTTTGTGACCCTTATGAGAGATTTGTCATACTCTTGAATTAAGATCCACATACATACATCCCATTCATATATGCAATACTCTACATTGGAGTAGGCGCAACAACATGCCATTCCACCTAGATTCACCTAAAAATGTTTTACTCCTACACTGGGAGTAAACACCAAAAAAATATTCTTGTTAGGATAGCCACTAAATAAATGCTCCAAGTTCTTATTGCTATCTCTCAAAAAATCTATAGTGTCAAAAGAAGGTGTGAGCTATGCAAAAGTTATTCTGAAAAAAATAAGGAAAAAAGAGGAGTTAGAAAAGGACAAGTTTCCGAAATATTAAAACAATGGGTACTTAGATGCCCGCCTCCCTGAAAAAAGAGAGAAAGAAGAAAGAAAGAAAAGGATAAGATAGCTCATACTCTTTGGCCAAATTCCAAATTCAAAAGAGAGATATGTATTCAAGGAGCAAAGTAGAACTAGGTTTCACCACTTCCACTAAATATCCACCATATCCATACACTTGCACATCTTGATTCGATTATATGACTTATTTCTCTGTGGATCTATTGTTTGACTTTACAATATATGCATTGCAAGTATGCTCTTTCATATTTTCTCCACACCTACGAGCTCCGCATAAGCCTTAGTTATAAGAAGAAAAGAAAGGCATAACATCATTACTGCCTTGGTGAGAACCTACAAATACCACATATACTGAGAGATTTGAGAGTGTCATACAAAGAAAGCTCTAAGTTTTATTTATAAACCTCTAAAAACTCCAGAATGATAGTTGAATGAAGAGCTTGAGATATAGTGGTTGGCTAGATCTTTCTATCTTTTGTTTGCTCAAGACCCAAGTAAAAGCTAAGAAGCCCCATGGTCAAAGGTAATATGAGTAAGTTTGAATGTTAGCTCAGTTTTGCTAAGAATATTGTTAAGAATATATGGATATCAATAGCAGTTTCTAAGTTGAGCTTTGCTAGGGACTAACAATGGTTAAGCTTAGGGGAACTTGTTGATGATCATTACACACCAAATATAATCCTCAACTATTGCATAAAATGATATAAAATGAACTATAAAGCATAGTTATAAGTTTTGATTCTAACGAGTTCCATGAGTTTTGGTGATCTCACTTATGTTGCAGAAGTATACAATTTTCTATTAAATAAAAGTATCTCAAATAAGGAATTGGACTGCACCATTGCAACAGGCTCGTCAAGACGATCGAAACGGACATATCATTTGCCCTATTCGGAGTCCAGAATCAAGAGATATCAACTCCACATCAAAACATGCGCCATTAGGCTCCTAAAAGGTCAAGAAAACACGTCGTTGAAGCGGATCTGGACTGGGATTAGGCCCAGGCTGGATGGCACTTCCTCTTCGGCCGGCCGGCACCCCCCTACGGCCTCTCACGTCCATCTTCTGGAAGCTTCTTCCATCGCCTTCAAGGATCCATCTCCACCATACATTAAGTCGGTTTGATCAAAGGGCTCATGTTTCTCCCACTGGGCTATAAATATGGGGCCAGACCCCCTCCCTGGGGGCACTACATTATTATGGAGATATAGAGGCATCCCTTGAAAGGATGATCTCTCACCTCTAGAGAATTAGGGCTAGACTTTCCAATGTAGTAGATTAGTTCTAGTTGAGAGTTAGGGAGAGCAGCGCTATGCTCAGGATCTAGAGAAGTCTTCAGAAATTTGGTATGTCTTTGTATTTATTCTTGTAAGACCTATGCTTTAATGTATCTTATCTTCTCTACGTACTTTTATGCATTACATTTGATTGGTTAGTATAATTGTTATAGTTTAGCATGGGATCTCCACCTGTATTAGGTGCTTTAGTTATCACGTGTGACTAGAGTAGTAATCGGTAGTGTAGACATGGCGTCTAGGCTATAGGTTACCTGAGTTTGCGCCCAATTCTTATGGTTAGTTGTGGTAGCCCCAGAGGTGATAGCTCTCTTCGGCCTTCGTATTCCACCACGTCGGAGTTGGTGTTTCGTAGAGCTTTTAGGCAGCCTTCCCCAACTACCTTTTTCCCAGTCTTATTCGAGAGTTGGAAAGCTACTGCTGCTCTAAAGTGCTATTATGTGATTGCTTTATCTACCACGAATTAGTTATATAGAACCAAAGTAATAGAGAAGTATTCAGGAACCTTAAACTCTTCCGTTGCCCTCTCACTTTAACTATCTACTCTTTTATCATAAAAATTCTCCTGTGTGTCGTTTACGCATAACACCTATCATTTATCATTTATCTCTACTTTAGTCTAGTTGGTGTATTAGTTAGTAGATACATGATGGTGAACTATCAATGTCTTTATCCATTGTTTCCTAGTGGTAAAATATAAATAATGATACCTGGAATACTCCCGGTAAAATGCTATAATGGTGTTCTGTGTGCTTGGAATCCTTTATATTTTAATTGTGCGTAAGAAATACCAATACTTTACAATATGTGTATTGCAAGTGTCCTCTTTCATATTTTCTCCACACGTATGAGCTCCACAGAAGCCTTAGTTGTAGGAAGAATCAAAAGGCATAACATTATTATTGCTAATGAGAGATTTGAGAGTGTCATATGAAGAAAGTTCTGAGTTTTATTTAAAAACCTCTAAAAACTCCAGAATGATAGTGAATGAAGAGCTTGAGTGGCTAGATCTTTCTGTCTTTTGATTGCTCAAGACCCAAGTAAAAGCTAAGAAGCCTTATGGTTAAGGGTAATATGAGTAAGTTTGAATGTTAGCTCAGTTTTGCTTAAACCCAGAGGAGAATTTTTGTTTGAATACAGGTATACTTTTGAGATGCTATAAGAAAATTGTTAAGAAGATATGTATATGAATAGAGGTTTCTAAGGTGAGCTTTCCTAGGTGTTGATGGTCATTAACTCACAATTTATACCATCAACCATTATATAAAAAGCCATAAAAAAATATTATAATATATAGATATAGGGCTTATTCTAATAGATTCCATGAGTTTTGGTGCTCTCCATTATTTTGTAGGATTATCCAATTTTCCATCTATAAAAAGTATCTCAAACGAAGAAATGGAGTTTACCATCACGTTGAGCTCATCGCGCTGATCAAAACAGATATATTATTTGCCATATTCAGAGCTCGGATTCAAGAAATAGTAATATTACAAATAATATATAAAATAAATAAATAAAATAAAAAGAGGAAAGAAACCTTACCTCGAAACCAGGCCGAGCGGCCCACGGCGGGCAAAGACACCTAAGAAGAAGTCTGGTCTAGCCTGCCACCGGCCACGGCCGAAAGCAGCCACTAAGGCCCACAACAGGGGCTCGGGCCCATGCCGAGCCACTCAGCCCAGAGGGCCCAGGGCAGGCCCAGGCCGCCACAGGCCCAAGCCGGCCACCCAGGCTGGGATCTAAGCGCCAAAGCCGCCCGGCCCAAGCGGGCCAAGCAGCCAAAGTGGGCAGGTCGGCGGGCTTCTAGGCCACCAAGGCCCAAGAGGAGGCCAGCAGCAGCCCAAGACACAAGGAGGCCACCAAGGCCGAAGAGGAGGCCAGCAGCAGCCCAAGACACAAGGAGGAAGGCCCATGACGTGAATTTGCTGCACAAATGTATTCCTAATTGTTGCAAACAAGTTTAGTATCACCTTGCTTGGTTAGGAGGAGTTCCCACCACTCCAAGCCTATAAAAGAAGGGCTTCTCCCCCCTCCAAAGGCATCATACAATCATACAATGCAAATACCATAGAGCTACTAGAGCTTCTTTCTCCTTCTTTTCTTCTTTCTTTCTTCTTTCTTCTTTCTTCTTCTTTTTCTTTTCTTTTTCTTTTTTCTTTTATTCCTTATCTAGTAGTAGTAGAGCAAGGCTCATCTTGTAAGAGGAGGAGGACATCTTGGCTACTTCTTGGTATGAATATTATTCTTTACATTATGTTCTTCCCCTCTTTTCATCAATATAGCAATGTTCTAGAATTAGAGTATAGTTCTAGTGATATGATCTTGTTAGATGAACTAGGTGCTAGTCTGTTGATTTGATCATAGACATAGAGCTTCTAGTTCATATGCCTTGTTCATGATATGCTTGCTAGTTTATAGTGTTTATATCATGTTCTTAGCATATAGAATTCTATTCTTGATCGTTCATACATTTAGATGATTAGGAATAAAGTTGTGTGAGGGATGGTGGTTCATCCCACAACATCCAAGTTCTTTACTCGTTCATCCATAGAGTGAGAGACCTAGGGGGACTTGGGTAGCTGTTCTATATGTGGGCGTGGTGCTCGGGTATAGGGGAGCCTAGTCCATGGTTGAGGTGGTAGGCGGCAGGTGGTTGTAATGGAACCGTCCAAATTATAATAGCACAAGTATAAAAATAATCACCAAAGTGACTAAATTTTCACACTTGAGCTCATATAATCCCGGTAGTCCACTGAAATCACGAAGGACTTCAAACCAACCAACATATAAGCCAAGATCATACTGATTCAACAAAACAAGTCAAATGTTATATTTATTTCATAGATAGTCCAACATATATCAGAGTTTAATATAATTAATACAATATAAGTTTAAAAGTAGCGAAAGCAAAATAATTTAAAACCAACATCACCTTTAGTTCAAATATATGCCGGTATCAAGGTCAATTCCAACAAAAGCATTAGAGATAAGAAAGATAGGAAGTATCATGCCCATGATCATACTCCTCCGCTATAGTAAGAGCCATCCAAATCTTGCAGTAATCATGATACATCACAACCTGCAACAAGTGGGAATAAACTCTGAGTACGAGAATGTACTCAGCTAGACTTACCCGTTATAAACTAGAAATAAAGTGACACCAAGGAGTATGCAAGGCTTTATATAAGTGGGGCTAGCTTGACAATATTTTGCATAAAAGCATTGGTGATATGAGAGTAACATTTTATTACACTAGCAGCAGCTTAATTTATTTTAACCTTTCATCTAAGCGAACACCTATGCTAAACAATCACTTTATTATAACAAGCATTAATAACCATAGCCAGTTTAGTATAGCCATCATCCTTATCATCATCATCATTAGAACCATCATTATTTAGTGAGTTCTACGGTGCCCGATGCTTGGTCAAGTTCTCACTATCCGGGAGAGATGGCGATTCGAATCGATTCCAACTGACCTCAGGGGGTATTCCCAACACACACCCATGCTTCCCCCGTCGAGGTTGCAAACGGGTCACCCTTGGTACAACTCAGGCGCGGGCTCGGTTATCACGTCGGCAAGACCGAAAAGTCCATAGCCAGGATGTCCAAGCCATGTTAACCCAAGGACGCCGCCAGGATCAATTATACATGCTTGCCCTTGATCTAGTATGCCGTTTCCCGTGAATTGCCCAACCACCGCCCGTGTTCCCAGCTTGAGTTGAGCTACTCGGCTTCACGGTCAGATGCTCCGGTCCGGCCAACTATGTGTTGGGCTTCGTTCAACATGGCCAAGTGCGTACAATGCTTCCAGTCCTTAAGCAACTCAGACAGGGTCAACTGTCCCTGCCCGGTCTTCTTTTAATTTATCACATGGTTCATTTCCACGATAGCACATATAGCCAACCATGACCAGAGAAATAGCAACCTATAGCTCGCGGGTGACAGAAAATCACCCGACTTCTACCGGTCTAAGCATGGCTAAGCATTTATCTCGAGTCCTAAACTTAAATAGGATTCAAGGTATAATTTGTTGGACAAGGAGAGGATATATATATATATATATATATATATATATATATATATATATATATATATATATATATATATATATATATATATATATATATATATGCAGCAAGTGTTTCTAATAAAGTCCTATAACTTAATGCAATAAACAACATAAGATACTCAATTACATTTTATAAAAGATGGAAGACTTAGAATGCTCTGGGGCTTGCACGGAATATGACCCAAAGTCAGTCAAGTTAGCTTGC
Source organism: Chrysopogon serrulatus (assembly GCA_015844335.1). Taxonomy (NCBI): domain Eukaryota; kingdom Viridiplantae; phylum Streptophyta; class Magnoliopsida; order Poales; family Poaceae; genus Chrysopogon; species Chrysopogon serrulatus. Next base: position 615,292 of record JADLZL010006017.1, on the reverse strand, counting down.
ACCATCTTCGGGTTCGACTCCAACATCTTGTCCTTCACGTAGTTCATCTAGCGTACCTAGATGAGATGCAAGATGCAAGTGCATGAATATAAAGAATGCCAATAAAAAGATGCAGCCCTCAAGCATGCAAGACAAGCATCAAGCCACACTAGAAGATAAAAGCAATTAGAGAGCAAACTAGGCACAATCATGTCAAACATTTAGTATATCAAACATGACACCAATATACAAGATCTCAGGTATATTAATTTAACTAACAACAAAGACATGAGCCACTCTAATCAACATACAAAGTAAACAAGCTGGAACTAGAATCTATCAATTTCTGGACATACACGTAGCAGCTGAGTAAATAAATCATATCTGGAGTTCTACAACTTCAAATGAATTGAAACAAGACAATCTGGAAAGCTTATGAAATTATCTACAATTAATCCTTAATCATCAAATAATGATTCACAAGTTTAGCAGGTCGAAATTACACATGTACAGGATCAGGTCTAAAAATTCCAGAGAGAAGCTATTTCTGAAGCTGAACATTACACAGCTATAACTCACAAACTATACAAGATATAGCTATGAAAATTTAACACAAGCTAGATATGTAGGTTATCTACAACTTTGTTATAGACAAGTTTTCTAGGAAACATTATTTTGATCATGCAAGACTTAAAGTCTTATAAACTGTACAGAAAGGCTGATTTTAAGAAATAATTATATTACTCATGTTGAGACTTGCAATTTGAGCATAACCAAAATTACCAACAGTTAGAGAATATTAAACAACCAATAGAAAACATGATGAACCACCTCAATTAAATTATTATCATACCTTTTTCATTTATTTAATAAACTAGGTGGAATAAGGAGCATATATGGAACACATATTAAAAAGTATATAGTAAATTCTAAGAAAATTACAGTAGCTCACATATATTACCACTAGTATACTGTCTAAATTTCATAGCATTTGAACAAGTATAGCATCCTCTATGAAAAAGACAAATTGCTATAGTAAACAATCAAGTGAGGGCAAGATAAGTCTAAAACTCAACACTTTCAGGAAATACATGGCCATGTTAAGCATTCACAGGTCACAACAACATCATGAAAAGGTAGTGGAACCATATTTTCCATTTTTTCCATTTTTATTTGAATTATTAATCAATTAAATCCGATTCCTAGACATCAAGCAAGATAAATCAATAACTTAACCAAACTGCATCCAATGAACCTCAAATTTTTATCACAGCACACACATAGCATCAGTAACCTACCACAAACATTTCACATCAAATGGAGCACTACAACTTGAGATATGAATTTCTCCAAGAGCAAACCCTAGATAACAAAGATCTATTTTTACTGAACCAACTTTCTACTAAAACATGCAATATTATCACATCACTGGATAGATCTACTTACAAGGATTCCAAAAAGTTCTCATTTGCTATTTTATGATTTTTCTACGAATTACTATGAATTTCCCAATTTCAGCCATTTAAAGGTAATAATAATTCCGAAAAAGAAAAAGAAGCACTCATTTGCGTCAGGGCCCCTAGATTTCTCAGAAAACGCCTAAGCCCATATATGCAAATCAATGTGTCTGGTATTTATGCAAAGTGGACACACTAAAAAGTTTCTATTTAGATTTAACTCTCTTCTCTTCTTCTCGGTCGAAAGGAGGGCGCAGAGGACGGCGGCTTGCTCCTGTCCGGCGATCGGCGGTGGCGCCGCTTGGCTCGCGGCGGCTGAGGCCGGCTGCAGCGTCCTCATGGCCATCTGGGACCGCGCGCAGCCCTGGCTGCTGCCAGCAGTGGCATGGCCACGGCGCTGGCGGCCCGACTGCGCGCCACGGTGCTGAAAAACAGCCACTGATTTGATTTTTGATCTCTTGTTTGACTTGTTTCCAGGCTGAACTAGGGTTAGGTTCTTAAATAAAGTTTGTTGCACACAACCTAAGCTTCAACTTTTATTTAGGGTCCAACACCAGAATATGAACCTAAGCTATACTTTTATGTTGGTTAAAGCAGCAACTTGATAAAGCTTTAAACTAGGGATTTAGCCGCTTTTGAGCATTTTCTTGTCATTTGCTCAACATGAACCCTTCATGACTTTTGTTTCTAAGTTCAATTAGAGTACTTTGAGCATTATAGCTAGTCTTGGTTGATGCTCCATATGCCCATGCACTTGATAAGGTCATTAAAGGAAGGATATGACTTATCATTTCATGTGACTTCTTGATTCCAATTTTTACGAAACTTCTCTGATAATCAAGGTAGATGGAGATGGGTATGAGCTAGAGGTTAGGATCATCACTTGTCGTATCTTCATTAGTCCAATCATGTTGCTAAGCAAGTGATTAACACCTGGGGTGTTACAGTGGTGACAGCCCTATCCGTCCTTTGTAATCCCCCACGTTCGGCTATGGTGTAGGAGTCTAAATTGCCACCCATGCTTGACCATCAGACCGGTGCCCAGTGGCCTTCTGATCCATCGTGAACACAATTTTATCTCTGACTCATGTATTTGTATGATTAACTATATTCTAGACATTAGCTATATTAGGATCATTGCTCCCGTAGGATATTCTTTTATTCATTATTCTTTTATTCTTTCTTCTCTTTTCTCTATTCTTTCTTTTCTTCTCTCTCTTCTAGAGCTCGTGGTTATGTATGTATGATCACTATCCAATTCGTAAACCATTCACCTTTGCTATGAACCATGACTTACTCACACATGTCATCCTAGTCTATATCTAAGTTACTCTTTTGCTATGCTTTCCTTTGGGATAAATACAAATACGACACCTGGAATACTTACGGGTAAAATGCTACAATGATATTTCTGTGCTCTTACGAAATCCTTTCTATAATTGTATAAAGTATCATTGAGGCGTTTCTGGTGCCAGCGCTAAGAATTGACTTAATACCTCCATACTTGGTGATGCGTTAAAAAATGCCAACAAGCTTTTTTGGCGCCGTTGCCGGGGAAAGCATCAGTCAAAAGATTTAACATAGATATGATCAGGACTTGTGTTTGCTAGTCATAGTTCATGCAAAGAATATTAGGATAGTATGTGTGGTTACAGTATGTAGGAAAACAACATCGAGAATCTGGAGGCATTCCAGAGGAGGAATTGGTGATTTGCCATTTCTTTTTCTGCCACTTGTTGACGATAGATAACGATTACTTTTAATCGTCAACTAAATGCATAAAAGAGATCACCACTAGAAAACATAGGGGTTTTAACCGACAATTTCCACGAGTTTTGGTGATTTCATATTTTCTCGCAGATTATTCCAGAAAAAGAGAAATTGGAGGATTTCATTGCAAGATTTACACGAAACCTAACCGCAAGGGAAAATATCATCATTGAATTCAGGAAGGGTCTAGAAGACGCCGGAATGAAGCGGAGGCGCAGGACCCACAAGGTGGGGCCGGCCGGCATGGAGCCAGGTGCCGGGCGGCACCCCCCTTCTATAGCCTTCCACTAGCTTCTGGAGTATTCCTCCACCGCCTTTGAGGATCAATCTTGGCCCTACGTGAAGTCGGTTTGATCCAACGGTCATCGTTTCCTCCACCGGGCTATAAATATGTGCCTGCACCCCCCAGGAGCAATTAGGGTTTTGCCTCAATTCATTTGTTAAGATTTGACTAGAAGCTAGGGTTTCTAGAGATTAGAATTAGAGCTCTAGTTCTTCAAGTTCTAGATTAGGTTTAGCTAGCAAGGTTCAAGTAGAGTTGGGCGTTTCGCTCGGAGATTTTGATCTGCAGTCAAGAGATTGGTAATTTATATCTTGTTTATGACTTTGTTCTTAATTATTATATTGCTACTTATTAAGTTCTTAGTTTACTCTAGTTGCATTCTTGATATAGTTATGATTGCTGATGATTATAGTCATATGTTCGTAAAGTGCCTAATTCAATACTCGAGTGGGTTAGGTGGTATGTATTATGTAAGTGTAGTGCTTAGATATCATATATACCTACGATTGCATCCCCGATGTGCCGGGTAGTGTGGTAGATCGTAGGCGCATGGGCCTATTGAGTCCTCTCAGATTCCACCCCCCTGCATATAGGCTAGTAGAGCGCGGTCGTGAAGGAGGTGACTTATGTCTCAATATCCTCCCTAGTTGATGCTCCTTATGCTGTTTTCTGAGTTAGTTATACTATAGATGAAAGTGTGTATATTGGTGTGATCTGTAGACTTATTATTTAGAGATAATCTAGAGGTTCTTTACTTTAGCCGAATCTCCTATCTGACCAAATCATATTAGTTGAGTCTTTAATCTCTGTCTCTGGAAAGCCCTTTTATTTCATGTTTATCTTTATCTTTATTGTTTATCTTGACTCACCCCTGCTAAAAGCACTAGAGTGATTGATTACTATAGGTTTGCACATTTAAAGTCATAGCCATAATTCTTTTCTACCCCCTTCTAGGTAGATCCAATGCAATAAATGAGTTTTCCTTTTGGCTTAAAACAAATCAGCGATACTTGGGAATCTTACCAGGTGAAATGCTACAATAGGAGAATTATCTGTGCACTTGCGGATATATTCTATAGCATTATTTTTAGGGTAGACAAGTGTAGATTCTTTTCCAGCATTTTTGGCATCATGTTAGGGATGACAACTTAACGCTAAGTGATGTTAGAAATGTCAACAAGCATTTCTCGGCGCTGTTCTTAGGGGAACTCAACATTTATTTGCCAGGGATAATTTCATGAGGGGTATTCAAGCTTTCAAAGAAAATATTTTTCCAAAAGAAAGAGTAATATGGCTATAGACATAAATACTTATAGGTAGATCAACACCTTTTGCTTTTAGCAGGCTTACTCTTGTTTGTCTTTGTTATTATTTTATGCAGGGTAAGTGCAGGATTGGTTGTGTGCTATCAACTCTCATCAACAAAAAGCAACCAAGACCCTAAAGAAGCTAGACACCAGTTGAGAAGCTATGGCTGAGAAGACGTTGCGTGAATTCTCTGCTCCAAGCACTAAGAACATTCGCGTTGGACCAACTCTCAATATTGGAGAACATGATTATGAACTTAAACCAAGTCTCATCAACATGGTGCAAGCTATCACATTCAGCGGAAAAAAGGATGAAGATGCTAGTGCTCATTTGTAGAATTTTCTAGAGATTAGTAGCACCATCAACATCAAGAACATATCTCAAGACGTTGTGCTACTTCGTTTGTTTCCGTTCTCATTGGAAGGGAAGGCGAAGCAGTGGTTCTATCAAATTAAGGATCAGATTGAGGCATGGGAAGGATGTTCAAAAGCTTTCCTAGAAAAGTTTTTTCTAGTAGGCAAGACCAATGCGTTACGAGGGAAGATATCAGAATTCTGTCAGCAGAAAGGTGAACCAATTCCAGAAGCTTGGGAACGTTTTCAAGATTATATCTCAGATTGCCCACATCATGAAATGGAAGAATGGTTACTCATGCAAACATTTTATCATGGATTAATACCGAAGTCACATGAACAACTAGATGCCATTGCTGAAGGATCATTTATGTCACTCACTCCTAAGAAGGCCAGAAGTCTTATGGACAAGATATCAGAAAATCAAAGCTAGACATATAATAGCCAAACTTGTCATAAGAGTGAAGAAGTTTTAGAGGACGTATGTGCACTATCCACCAGAATGGATGTACTATTGAATTGACTAGAGCAAAGAGCTAACTATAAAAGAGATCGTCAAGCCATTCAAGACGCATTCGATCCTCAGAATCAATGTGGAGAATACTTAGGTGTTGAATTTGATAACTCCCCAGAGAAGATCAATACTATTATCAAGTCCACTTCACAGAAGCAAGGATGGAGTCAACCTCAAGGTAAGTATCAAGGTAATAACTACAATTCTTCCAATCAAAAGCAACTACCCTTGAGAGAATTAATATTAGAACATGCTAGAATTAATGAGAACATTCATAAAAAGCTTGCTTTCAATGATGCAATCTTAGAAGGAATAAACTCTAAATTGGATAATTTTTCTTCTGCTGTCAAAGAACAAATAGCATTCAATAAGAAGATAGAATTGCAAATAGCCCATTTGGCTTCTACTTTGTCCGCTACCGCTAACCCTGAGCAGGTAAAAGGAATATCTACTAGAGGAGGTAAGTCAACACGTGATCCCCCTTACCCAAAAGGGGCAAGGAGGCCACCACAATTAGAGCAGGTAGAAGAAGAAGTTATACCACAAGATTTGCCACAAACCTAGAGTTACGTCAAGACTTTCATGACACAAATCTCCTACCGTTTCCACGCAGAAATAGAAGGGCTAAAACAGATGAACAATTCGGTAAGTTTGTAGAGGTAATTTAGAAATTATATGTCAATATTCCGTTGCTAGATGCCATGCAGGTACCTACATACGCGAAATACCTTCGGGATATCCTCAACAACAAAAGATCACTACCTTCTACGGAAGTCATTAAGCTTACGAAAGAATGTAGTGCGGCGATTCTGAATTCTCTTCCTATCAAGAAGGATCCAGGATGTCCTACCATTGATTGCTCAATTGGAGACCAAAATTTTGAGAATGCCTTATGTGATCTTGGAGCTAGCGTTAGTGTTATGCCCAAGAAGGTCTTCGACAAGCTCAACTACTCTACGCTTACACCCACTTCGATGTGCTTGCAACTAGCCGACCAATCGATTCGTTATCCCTGCGGGATTGTGGAAAATATTCGGTAAGAATCCGAGACTTTTTCATTCCTGTAGACTTTGTAGTCCTTGATATGCAAGAAGTGATGAAGACACCACTCATCCTCGGGACACCATTCCTAAACACCGCAAATGCACACATTGATGTTGGAGCCGGAGAAATTAAATTCACTATTAATGGGAAAGAAGAATGATTCGCATTCAAGCCATGACTGGAACAATGCCAAATATTGGAGTGTCATAGAAGCAAGATTCAAGGTCATCATCACCAGACCCGGAGATCAAGCATGAAGAATAATCAAATTGGAGAAGTCCGATTCGGTGGACTTAAAACCCCGAACCTTCACCGGGAGGTAATTCGGTACTTATCGGTAATTTAATTTTTTTCAGATTACTTTTCGCATATTTACTTTTTTTAGATTTTGCATTATTAAACATAAATAAAAATAATCATGGCATAATAGTTAGAATAAGCACCGAGTAATGAATGCTTACGGAGCGTAAAACCCCCGTCAGTGATTTTTACTCCGGAAACACAAAAATACAAAAATACTGTCATGGGAATTCTTATTTTCCGTAGATTCATAAAAGTAATTTAGTTTTTTATTCTTGTGTCATTATACGGTATAAATATGGGAGACATGTGGGACCTACACACATAACCTCATATCCCATCTCACCCACCATCATTCACCACCATCCAAAGTTCCAATTATCACATTCACATGCACCAACTTTCACTATTTCTCCTCCCCGGCGTTTTCCCAATCACTCTGCCGACGAAAACCATCCCAAGGAGCAGCATCTGGAGCAATGTCGACACCAGAGAAAGGAGAGAGCAAGCAGCCAAGGTGTAGGGCCGTCGGCCCCACCACACATGCCGGCCGGCACCCCCTTCTTCCTCTCCCTCTCTCTCTTCACTCATTCTCTCCTCTTCCATTCTGTTGACGGTTCTTAACTCACATCATATACCACCAACATTCACACAAAAGAGAGAAGAAACACCTCCATAACTAGAATATAGGGTCTATACACTAACAAATTCCATAGTTTTGGTGAGTGCACTTGTTTTGTAGGACAACCATGAAAAGAGATCAAGATGGGCCAAAAGCATATCAAAAAAACCAGAAACCGGCCCAAGGACAAAGGCAAATACAAGAGAACCTCTCCCCATCTACAGAATTGGGCCAAACACCACACGTGGCAGGCATCCAAGCCCAACCAAAGAACCGACCAGAGAAAAAGCGGGCGGCCAGCTGCGCCTCCCCTGGTGCGCCCGCACACTGGGTGCGGCCGCACCCCCCCTAACCGCCTCTCTGGCCGACCTTTCTCTGGCGGTACATTGATGGCACCCAGGGCGGTTCATGATGGTCATTGTGATCAATACCCCTCCAAACCGACCTCCAAGGTGCTATATAAGAAGGCCCCTACTCCCTCTCAACATAGACAATCCAAGTGGAGAAGAAGAAGAGAGCCAAGCTCAAATTCCATCCTAGCCTAGCTAGTTTAGTGTAGGGAGTGAGAGAGGGAAGAAGAGAAGGTTCGGGCGTGTCTGCCATCTCTTGTCTCGGATCCGGCTTCTCCGGGTTGAGGAGGCGGAGTGTCGGACGTGTCGGCTCCCCCTCGACGTGTACCTCTACGGCCATATACTGCTTGGAGTATAAGGTCCGTGTTCTACTACGGTGGTGAGTCTCTATTTCGTATTCTCTTGCATATTACATTCTTGTGGGTTCGTTGTTCGTTACTTGCCTTAGTAGCGGATATTCTAGTAGAGGACTCCTGATAAAGACGGATGTTCCTGGCCAACGCTAGAATAGTAATCGATAACGTAGACGTGGTGTCTAAGTTATAGGTTACCCTCGTTTGCCTCACACTCCACGGGTGACGGGTAGGTGTTAGGTGGTGACAGCCCTAACGTCCTTTGTATTCCCCCAGGTTCGGGTGTGGCGTAGAGCTGTTAGCCGGCATCACTTAGCAGACTAGGTGCGATCCGGTGCCCGAAGCAAGAGTGTAGTAAGTAAGATTATCTTCGAGTAGAGAATCTAAACCGCAGGAAAACCTCACTACCCAGGATCTCTTTTCTTTAACCCACCAGGGCAGACTAAGCTAGTTGACTAGACACAACCGTTCTTCATGAAATTACGATACCCTGTCTATCATCGGGTGAAGTGCTACGACGGTAATTCCGTGCGCTTGCGGATTTGGCTGCTTTCGCTAAGAAATACCAACAAGCATTTCTGGCGCCGTTGCTGGGGAACGGTTGTCGTTTCAGCCTTCGAACCTAGTGCACCCGTGTATCCTTTATTTTATCCTTTCTAAAAAAATATATATATTATGGAGAATATTTCAATTCAAAACTTTTCTGCTCCTAAGGGCGAGCTCGTAGAGCCACCACAATCATCAAAACCAATCACAGCCACAAACTACGAGCTTCGTCCTGGCTTCATAGCCATGGTTCGGGAACAAACCTTCTCAGGGTTAGATTATGAAAACCCTTACCACCATTTGCGGGAGCTTGAGCAACTCTATGCATGCCTAACCATAGCAGGCATGTCACAAGAAACCTTGCGGTGGAAATTGTTTCCCTTTTCTCTAAATGAGAGAGCAAAACAATGGTACACCCAAAATGTAGGAAAGTATCAGGGGATTGGGAGGAATTAAGGAACAAATTTTGTCTTATGTTCTTCCCGATATCCCAGATAGCTGCCCTGCGATAAGAAATACTCAACTTCCAACAAAACAAGAAGGAAACCTTAGGTGCAGCCTAGGACAGATTCCTAATCCTATCACGATCAGGCCCCGACCTATCTATACCCAACCATGTGCTGTTACAGCATTTTTGGTTAGGTCTTAGAAAGGAAGCTGCCCTACACCTGGATATAGCTGCCAGAGGTTTGTTCACACACCTAACAACAATGGAGGGGGAAACACTCCTAACCCGGATAGCCGAAAATACCCTTCCGCCAGAACCCCTCCTAGTGCAAGCTGAACCATGCCAAGAGGAAGTCTCTTCGGCGAAAGCCAAAACACTACGACTCCTAGAGAGACCCTCAGCCGAACATAAGAATCCGGAGGAAGGTTTTCAACCTTTGGATCTTCCATTTTTCGAGGATGCCCTCTTTGAAAATCTGGGCAATGAAGCCCTTAACACTCAAGAAACCGATTAGCACCCTTGACCAAGAGACCCTTAAAACTTCCATCAAGGATCTGTGCGTTGCAATAAACAGGGAATGGACTGAGGAAGTGGAGTTAGCTTCCAAAGACATTCGGATATGCTGTCCCTCCTCGGTAATCCGAACCAAGGTCGGTAAAACATGGGCGAACACCCTGTATAATCCCACTGTTGGAGCAAACCTGATGTCTGCATCATTCGTTCAGCTTTTTCTGAGTGAGAAAACGCTTGCTCCAACAAGCATTTACTTCCGAAGTGAGCCAAACACGAGACTGAAAGGACTAGGGGTACTATCTGATATTCTGTTGCATCACAACAATGTCAAAATACCCTTAGACTATCATGTTTTCGATTTCTAGGATTTCGATATCCTAGTAGGGCATCCCCTAGAGAGATTCTTTCTAGAGTCACCAAACTCTAGGGAAATTAATGTAAAGTTAGGGAAGGATAAGTTTGCCATATCGTTTTCACATACCAACCCTTTGATGGCAAACAACCCTCCTGATCCTAATATGCCCATGGAGGTTAAATCGGTAATACCCTTTGATTCACCAGAATCATCCTTAGAAAGAGAGGCCGAGTTCTTTACTGAAGAGAAGGATGATCTGGATGAGACCATAGACCTTCCTCAAGAGGAAGCCCCGATAAAACCCCCAGTCGAGCTAAAGCCCCTACCCACCGGCTTGCGCTATGCTTTCCTGAATGGCAACAAAGAAACTCCTGTTATCATTAGTGATAAGCTTAGTGAAGAGGAGACAGTCAAACTCATCACCATCCTAGAAAAGCATAGGTCTGTCTTTGGGTATTCCTTGCAAGACTTGAAGGGGATTTGCCCGACCCTCTGTACCCATCGCATCCCGATAGACCCCTCTAGCACACCTACTCGGGAACCCCAGCGAAGATTAAACAATGCGATGAGGGAAGTCGTGAAGAAGGAAGTTCTAAAACTTCTTCACGCCGGGATCATTTATCCCGTACCACATAGTGAGTGGGTCAGCCCAAATCAAGTGGTTCCAAAGAAAGGCGGTATGACAAGAGTAGGAAATAGTAAAAACGAGTTAATACCGCAACGCACCGTCACGTGGTGGAGGATGTGCATAGATTACCGAAAACTCAACACGGACACAAAGAAAGACCACTTCCCACTGCCCTTCATTGATGAAATGTTGTAACGGTTGGCGAAACACTCTTTCTTTTGTTTCCTAGATGGGTATTCTGGCTATCATCAGATTCCCATCCACCCTGACGATCAAAGCAAGACAACTTTTACTTGCCCGTATGGAACTTATGCGTATCGACGTATGTCATTTGGGTTGTGTAATGCACCCGCATCTTTCCAACGGTGCATGATGTCAATTTTCTCTGACATGATCGAAGAAATCATGGAGGTTTTCATGAACGACTTTTCAGTCTATGGGAAAACTTTCGATCATTGTCTAGAAAATTTAGACAAAGTCTTGTAACGATGTCAAGAAAAGGACCTTGTTTTAAACTGGGAAAAATGCCATTTCATGGTCCGTGAAGGCATCGTCTTAGGACACCTAGTGTCGGAACGGTGGATTGAGGTAGATAAAGCAAAGATCGAGGCAATCGAGCAATTACCAACCCCAGTGAACATAAAAGAGATCCGTAGCTTCTTAGGGCATGCAGGTTTTTATAGGAGGTTTATTAAGGATTTCTCGCAAATTTCTAGACCCCTGACCAACCTGTTAGCCAAAGATGCTCCCTTTGAGTTCACCGATGAGTGCTTAGCTGCTTTCCACACCCTTAAGAAAGCCCTCATCTCAGCTCCAATCATCCAACCCCCTGATTGGACGCTGCCGTTTGAAATCATGTGTGATGCTAGCGACTACGCGGTTGGCGTAGTCCTAGGACAAACCAAAGATAGAAAGCATCACGCCATCGCCTATGCTAGCAAGACTTTAACAGGATCGTAGCTTAATTACGCCACAACAGAGAAAGAACTCCTCGCCGTAGTCTTTGCTATTGAAAAGTTTTGCTCTTACTTAGTTGGGTCTAAAATAATTGTTCATACCGATCATGCTGCTCTTAAATACTTGTTAAATAAGAAAGAAGCGAAACCTAGGCTAATCAGATGGATTCTCCTACTCCAAGAATTTGACTTAGAAATAAAAGATAAAAAGGGAGTAGAGAATACTGTTGCTGACCATTTGTCGCGTATGCAAGTCACTAACATGTAGGACCCACCGATCAATGACTTCCTACGCGATGACATGCTGCTCAAAGTAGATGACGTAAACCCATGGTGCGCAAACATCGTCAATTACATGGTCACTGGCTACGTACCACCAGGGGAGAACAAAAGAAAGTTACAGGTTGAGAGCAGAAGGCACCTCTGGGATGAACCCTACTTGTAGCGGATGGGTTGCTAAGAAGGTGTGTGCCAACTGCCGAAGGGATGCAAATCATCGAAAAATGCCACGCAGCACCATATGGAGGATATTACGGAGTTTTCCGCACACAGGCCAAGATCTGGCAGTGTGGGTTCTTCTGGCCATCAATGTATGAAGACACTAAAGAGTTCGTCAGAAGGATGCCGGAAATGTCAGTTCCAAGGCAGCATCACCTCTCGCAATGCGATGCCCCTACACTATAACCTTCAACTAGAAATATTTGATGTATGGGGTATCGACTTCATGGGGCCATTCCAAAAGTCCTATGAATGCGAGTACATCCTTGTGGCAGTTGATTAATTCTCCAAGTGGGTAAAAGCAATGGCATGCAGATCAGCAGACGCCAAGCATGCAAGGAAAATGTTCCATGAAGTGATCTTTCCCCGATTTGGAACACCTAAGATGGTGATAAGTGACGGGGGATCACACTTCATAGATCGAAGCTTCAGAAACTTCCTTAAAGAGCTTGGTGCACAGCACAACATTGCAACACCCTACCATCCACAGACCAGCGGACAGGCAGAAACATCCAACAAACAAATCAAGAACATCCTGCAGAAGATTGTCAATGAAATGGGGAGGGGATGGAAAAACAAATTACCAGATGCACTCTGGGCATACCGAACAGCCTATAAGACCCCCATTGGCATGTCACCATTCCAACTCATGTACGAAAAAACTTGCCATTTGCCAGTAGAGCTAGAACATAGAGCCTACTGGGCAATCAAGAGTTGGAATATGGATGTCAAGCTAGCCAGCAGAAATAGGCAAAAACAAATAGCCGAGCTAGAAGAATGGCGGGAGAAGGCATACCACAGTGCCAGAATATACAAGGAAAGAACCAAGAGATGGCACGACCACCGAATCAAGCCCAAAGACTTCAAACAAGGAGACAAGGTGCTCCTGTTTAACTCAAAGGTAAAACTCTTCGATGTAGGGAAATTACGCAGTAAATGGAAGGGACCATATACCGTCATCAACACCTCGCTACATGGAGCAATCACTATCCAAGATGACGAAGGTAACATTTTTAAGGTCAATGGTCAACGCTTAAAAATTTTCCTAGAACCTTCTCCCAGTGATAATCAAGAAATAGATAGGATAGATTCAATTTCCTCATTATAATATCCTATAATAATAATAATAAAAAAAAAAGTGAGTGTACAAAGTCTAAATTAATAATTTACCAAAATACCCTCACTAGTTTGAACATGCTTCTTCTACTGATTTTCCAACCTCATAAATGATTGACATGTTTAAAATTCAATTTTACAAAAAATCCAAAAAATAAAATAATTTCAAAATACATAAAAAAGAGAATATCTTATCTATCCCGGCCATCAACAGTGCAATAATGAAAAATCCCCAGCATATTTGAAATTCAAACACAATACTGCACTGGCCGAAAGGGCGTCAAGGGGGGCGTGCCGGGGGTGCGGGCGCACCATGGTGCGAACGCACCGCCCCTGGCCCCTCTCGTCTCCAATCTTCACCCAATCGGCCTTGATGAGCTGAGTAATGGCACTCATGGTGGTGCTCGGCCATTGCACGGCCAGAGCAGTATATAAGGGCCCACTAGTCATCTCCATCTCTCCACACAAGCTCAAGCATCTCTCTCTCACATCTACACTTGAGCTTGTTTTCTCTCCTCTCCAACAATGGCATATGAACATGCTCTTGTCCTCTTCCATGACACCTACACCGATCTTAGCCTAGAGAGTGTGCAAGGGCCAGCCTATGTGCCCCCGGAGAGTTCATTCATGAGAGAGGAGGCAAAAGCCATAGTGGCGGCACCACTAGCCCTCATGCCCCCAGCTAGTGATGCTAGTAGCACGGCTAGCACTGGGAGCAAGGTGGCCAAAGGAGGTTCGGGCACCACCCGAACATAGATCGCCAAGAAGCTCAGCGTACGGGTGGACAAGACGGCCAAGCGAACGACTGCCGGCATCCTAGGACCGAGGCCGACGGCATCAACAAGGGCTGAGCCTAGCCGTCCTAGGGAGACTAGGAACATTTCTGTTGCACTGCCTTCGGGCATCTCTAGCGGTCCGGGTAACTCGGCTATCAGCCGTAGTTACACAGTAGTAGGCGTTCCCAAGGCAGGGGGCAGTTTCGCTAAGGGGCTCATGCGCAAGGACAAGGGTCCTATGCCAGCCCCCAACGGCCGAACCTCGGGCTCCAAAGGAAAGGAGCCGTCCGAGGATCCTTCCCTCCCTCTCTCGGGTTCAAGAGTGCGGGGAATCCCGGATCCAAAGGCAAGCCGTTCTTAGCGATCTCGAGTCGAAAACTTCGACTCGGGCCTCTCTTCCGTCCCCGCCAGCACCTCGGTCCTCTCACTAAGGTATCTTATGAGGAAGCTGCACAGGGACCTTGCACTAGCACAGCTCAAGATCACCGAGCTGCAGGACGAACTAGACACCACTAGGTTCGCCCTGAGCCGGAGGATCGAAAAAGTTGCTAGGGCAGCGGGAGTGCTTTCAGCACTGCAGTGATCATCAGTCACTCCCGCACCAATAAGTTAGGCACAAATTTACTTTTCCAGTATTTTCTTCCTAATATTTTATTTTCATCAATTGTAACATGTGCCTAATTTCTTTTGATAATTCCAAAGTATATTGTCTACACTTGTTTTTGTCTTCCATTCTTGAGTACAAATTAAAAGCTAGGCACAAAAACAAGTGTGTGGGAGGAGCATTCATCTCTCAAAGGTATGCAATTAATAATTCTCACCCTTTTCCCTTGCACATGATATGCTTACATTTTATTTACAAGAGAAACCTGATCTTTGAACTTCATTTAAATACATCTTTTTCCTGCTAGTAACTTGAATTAGTACAAATGACAAATGATAATATGACCTTTGCTCTACTCTATGCAAAAAGACTTGGGATTTATAAATAAAAAAATAACCATGATAAACTAGCATTTTTTCTCTTGGTAGACCTTGGTCACATAGGAACTTTACCAATTATGAATTTCTCGCTAATTTTCTATGACTTAATGAGAGAAAAGTATAATGCCTACTGATCGGG